>JAUYWH010000027.1:23383641-23401131 GCA_034779795.1 Ctenopoma multispine
CCTGTTGTTCTTTTCTCTCTCCTCTGTCCACTAACACCAACCGGTCGAGGCAGATGGCCGCCCACCATGAGCCTGGTCCTGCTGGAGGTTTCTTCCGTTAAAGGGAGTTTTTCCTCTCCACTGTTGCCTTACGTGCTTGCTCAAGTGGGACGGTTTTTCCACAACATCCAGTGCTTTGAGGATAGACCTCATCCACCCCCGGGCCGCGGTACCTCTGAGCTTTCCAACTACCTCTGTAACCTCAGCCCCCGATATGGATGGGCCCACCCCAGAGTCCCCCAGCTCTACTTCCTCTAAGGAAGACATGCTGATGGGATTGAGGAGAAACTCAAAGTATTCCTTCCCACGCTCAATGACGTCTACAGTTGAAGTCAGCAGGACTCCACTCCACTGCTTTCCCCTCCCGAGACCCTTAATGGTTTGCCAGAACCTTCTCTGGGCTGATCAGAAGTCATTTTCCATGGCTTCCCCAAACTCCTCCCATACCCGAGTTTTTGCCTCTGCAAACGCTGAAGATGCCACACGCTTGGCCCGTCTGTACCCCTCAGCTGCTTCTTGAGTCCTACCAAACAACCAGACCCAATAAGACTCCTTCTTTAGCTTCATACCCCCGGCTCCTGATGTGTCCACCACCGGGTATGCCGCAAGAGGTACCGACAATCTTACGACCACAGCTCCCCACTGCTGCTTCGGATGGAGGCCCGGAACATGGTCCATTCAGACTCAATGTCCACTGCCTCCCTCGGGATAATACTAAAGTTCTGCCAGAGGTGGCGGTTGAAGATCGTTCCGACAGGTTCCTCTGCCAGACGTTCCCAGCAGACCCTCACTATGCGTTGGGCACTAATGGGCCTGCCTGGTCTGTTCGGCAGCCTCCCCTGCCATCTGATCCAAATTACCACCAGGTGGTGATCAGTTCACAGCTCAGCCCTTCTCTTCACCCGAATGTCCAAGACATAAGGTTGCAGATCCGATGACACAACTATAAAGTCGATCATCGAACTGCGACCCTGGACGTCATGGTGCCAAGTGCACTTATGAACCCCCTTATGCTTGAACATGGTGTTTGTTATGGACAATCCGTGACCAGTACAGAAGTCCAACAACTGAACACCACTCGGGTTTAGATTGGGGAGGCCGTACCCCAACGTACAGGCACCGAGCCGGGGGGCCAAAAGAAAGGCCACCCCTGCCCGATGCCTCTCACTCACGGCAACTCCAGAGTCCAGCCTCTCTCAAGAGGAATGTTTCCAGAGCCCAGACTGTGCGTAGAGGTGAGCTTAACTATATCTAATCAATACCTTTCAACCTCCTGCACCAGTTCAGGCTCCTTCCTCGTCAGAGAGGTGACATACCATGTCCCAAGAGCCAGTTTCGGCAACGGAGGGTGGGAACGCCAGGGTTCCTGCCTTCAGCCACCACCCATTTCTCTGTGCAACCGACCCCTATGGCTCCTCTTGCAGGTGGTGGGGCCACAAGAGAGCTGAACCACGTCGCTCCTTCGGGCTGAGCCCAGCTGGACCCCATGGTCAAAAGTCCAGCCACCAGGCGCTCACCGGTGGGGCCCTGGGTACCCTTCCCCGGGCAAGGGAAACGCTGCTCCTCGTTTTTCTTTCACATGGGTCTTTTGGATCAAGTTAGTCTGGATCTTGTACCTTAGACCTGTTTGCCTTGGGAGACCCTACAAGGAGCGAATAGCTCCTGATCAACATAGCTCTGAGGATCATTAGACCATGCAAGCCCTTCTGCCACGACAAGGCCTTGATCCAAGAAGGTAAAAAACGTAACTTTAGTGACTTTTTGATTTTCTAAAACAACCCGGATTAAGCTGGAATCAAGAGACGTATCGGTGAGTCTCATTTATTAATACACTGCAGACTTTTTAACGGATGTGAAAACGTAAAACAAAGTGAATGAAACAAAGATCAACATACAGGAAAGATGTTTGGTAAATGCAGCTCTTTCCAAAGCCAACAATGTATTTTGTTCTCTGTGGTTTACGGATCAATACTGTTGGTCAAATGTGGAGAAAGGTTGATGTTCAGATGTCGTCCTGTGTGCAGACGACACAGGACATTCTGCAGTGTGCAGGCTTGACGAAGGATGCTCTGAGAGCAGACTGTACAAATATGTTATGTTAAGAATTAAGAAGCACTAAAAACGTGAAAATGTACTAAAAGCACATAAATACATGGTTTCATTTCCTTAATATGAGCTTATCACCCTTCTGAGTGGAAATATTACACAAACTAATGATTCGAAAAAAAATTGTGCCGCGGCAGGTGTCTGTTAGTGGGGTCAGTTGAAGCTTGTCAATTAATGCGCTTCCAGTGTGTGTTGGCCTTAAGTGTGTATGTTTCTGTATTTTACATTAATAGGAGATCAACCTCTGCAGCGCAGCAGCAGTTTTGAATTCCTGGAATCCTTCAGTGAGTGAAAAAAAAGACGCATTAAAACACTTTTTCACCCAGTTTCCCCAAGTTATGCAGATTAGGGTGAGCTGCAGTCCAGAAATTTCATATAATGGATAATTACTTTTCTTTAGTGGAACACCACCAGAGGAATATAATGTAATAAATAAAATAAGGACATGAACTTATTATGAGGATCATAAGCTTCTTATTGCCTTTAATACATTTATCTGTCTGATCCACCCAGGATGCATGACGTAGATCTTTTAGACCCAAACTACACTCACAAAATAATTACTAAACAACAGGAAACATTTAACTGAGTTAAGTCAATCTAATTACAAAGTTTTTTTTTTAGTGTAAGTGAACTGACACTGCTACGATTAGACAAAGCCTAAAACCCTAATGTAGCTTTACATTACAACAGTAACAATAATTACTGTCACTGTTCATTTAGTCTTGTTTGAGCGTTAGGTAGACAAACCAATCAGATACGTTCTTACTGTTGATGGATGGACCAAAGCTCTCAGAGTTAGTCTCCAGGTTAGTGTGATTACTGTACAGGTCTTCAGTTTTCTTTGAGGCACCAAGGGTTCAGGGTTCAGTATCTTGTTTAGGGACACTTTGATATGTGGCCAGGAATTTGGGGGGAATGGCCCCTTGTGGCAAGAATAGCACAATTAAAGAGAAAGAAAATCTTAATTAAAGGTAAAAAGATTTTTACAATTGGTGCAGTTGCTAGTGTCCCAGGTAGATCCAGTAGAGGTTCCAAAAACAAATAATGAATGACTAAGTGTATATGTTTCTGTATTCTTACATTTAAAGAAGATCAACCTCTGCAGCGCAGCAGCAGCTTTGGCTTCCTGCCACCTTTCAGTGAGTAAAAACAAACGGTTTGTAAACAGATTTTGTATTATGATTCTTGTGCTCAATATAGATTTAAACTTTAAGTGTATCAGGACTGATTCTTCCAACAGTTTAAAGTGTTTTTTAACTGAAATGTTTTTTTTTATTGATGTTATTTTAATTTATATTTTATTCTGAATAGTGGTACACCGAGTTTTACTGTAATAACTTTGTTGTACAGTAAGTATAGTGTTAATGTTTTTGGGGAAATTTGATTTGTGTTACACTGTCATGTGTCTGTGAGACACCTTTAAATGTGATTTATTTTGAAGGAATGGAGTACAATGAGATTTTACTTTTTATATAAGTTCATTGATTTCAATTTAATTCAGTTAAACTTTGTATATAGCACCAAATCACAACATGAGTCATCTCAAGGCACTTTACAATGTAAGGTTACACATTGAGACCTTACACATTAATGTAGAAAACCCAACAGTCCCACTTAAGCAGCACTAGGTAACAGTGGAGAGGAAAAACTCCCTTTAACGGAAGAAACCTCAAGCAGAACCAGGCTCATGGTGGGCGGTCATCTGCCTCGACCGGTTTGGGTTAGTGGACAGAGGAGAGAGAGAAGAACAACAGGCAACAGAGATCAATACAACAACAAGGAGCAGCAGACGAGGCAACGGGCAGGTTGGCTGGACCAGCAACTGCAGCTCCAGGGTTGAGGATACCTGAGGAAAGATACAGTAGGACAGAGAGTGAGAGGATGACACACAACTAGGAGAGAGAAAAGAAACAAAGTTAATGACAAGCAATGATGGTATAAAATGGACAGAGAGAAAACTTTTACTTTACTTTGCAGTTATCTGAAGCAACTTAACTCAAGGACACACCTGCTATGGTAGATGGGCGAGGAATTTCGGCTGGGATTTCATCATGTCACCTTCTGCATCCCAGTCTGATGTTTATCCCATTGAGCTACCAGGCCACAACTAGAAAAGGAGGAGAGGAGCACAGTGTAATGTGGGAGGTCCCCCAGCAGACTAATCTATAGCAGCATAACTAAGAGATGGTTCAGACTCACCTGATCCATCTCTAACTATAAGCTTTATCAAAAAGGAAAGTTTTAAGCCTAGTCTTAAAGGTAGAGAGGGTGTCTGCCTCCCAAACCTGGGTTAGGAGCTGGTTCCTCCCAGTCTACATTTCGAAACTCTAGGAACCACAAGTAGACCAGCACCCTGAGAGCAAAGTGCTCTGTTGGGATAATAAGGTTCTATGAGGTCTTTAAGATATGATGGGATTTCTTTTTTATTTTCTTTTTGAAAAATAATTATTGTGATCACAATCAGTGGGACACAAATTTATTGATGACAGTTACTGCCCATGAAATGTACTGAAATAAGTCATGAAACATTCAAACACAAATTTTCTGTAAAGTTACTAATTAAATAATTAACAATTTTTTTTTCAGTGTCTGAGCTGAGGGTTGTTCTGTTGGGGAACAACTGGTCTCAGAGGAGAAAAGTGGGGAACCTCATACTGGGAGAGAGGAAGCTCAGCAAGGCAGAACTAAACTGTTGTCTGAGAGTCAGAGGAAAGTTTAAAAAGAGAGAAATAATCCTCATCAACACTCCAGATCTGCTGCTTTCTGACATCTCCCTACAAGATCTGACAAAACATGTAGACAAATGTAAGAGTCTCTCTGCTCCTGGACCTCATGTTTTCCTGCTGGTTCTACAGCCTGAAGACTTCACTGAAGAACAGACAAAGAAGCTACAATCAATCCTTGATAAGTTTAGTGATCAATCATTTGATCATTCACTGGTTCTGATATCATCATCCAAAGAGAAGAGTTCAGGTTCTCTAGAAAAATACCTGGAGCTTCCACCAGTAGGAGACATTATGAGGAAATGTAAAGACAAGATGTTGTGGCACAAAAACCTTGAATGTCAAGAACTGTTAACAGTCATAGATAAAATGGTGAAAGAGAACAAAGGAGATCATGTGAGCTGTGAAGTTTTTGAAGACACATCATCTGTTTTACCTGCTGATCATCAAAGAGTCAACGTGGATCCTGTGAAGCATCCTGGTAAGTATTTTTATATTAGATTAATCACAATTCATTCAAGTGTATGTTGGTCTGTTTACCAAGATGAGAGACCAACGTGACTTTACTGTTAGAAGAAGAATGAGCTAAAAACAAATGAAACTGGTCCCAAAAGCATTGATAATCAATTATAATCAAATTTAACTAAACTATTTAAATCCTCCAGAACTCTGTAGAGACAGAAAAGAAAATTTTAACTGTGTGAAGAGAAACAATATGTGTAAACAGGAGCTAAGAGTCATATAAATTCTTAACACAGATGTTACAGATGTCGATAAGAGCTGACAAATATATTGTAATGTATGTTGAATGAAACCGCTCATTATTTAACTGATGTATTTGTTTATTTCAGCACATGGACTCAGGATTTTGATGTTTGGAAAAGGTGATGACAAAAAAACAGCAGTGGGAAACTTCATCTTAGGAAGAACAGAGTTTTATACCCCAAGATTCACTGTATGGAAACAGCGTGTTTCTGCCAGTGGAGAGTGGAGAGGAAAACCATTAACAGTGGTGAAAACTCGAGACATGTTCAGTCTGCCTGTGGAAGCAGTGAGACAAGAGATGAAAAGATTTGTGAGTCTTTGTCCTCCTGGACCAAATGTTCTGCTGC
Source organism: Ctenopoma multispine (assembly GCA_034779795.1). Classification (NCBI taxonomy): domain Eukaryota; kingdom Metazoa; phylum Chordata; class Actinopteri; order Anabantiformes; family Anabantidae; genus Ctenopoma; species Ctenopoma multispine. The sequence goes on from JAUYWH010000027.1 coordinate 23,389,625, forward strand.
TGTTAGTGAAACCTTCTGAATTCACTGAAGAGAACAGAAAAATACTTAAGTTCATCCTGAGTTTGTTTGATCAAGAAGCTTTTAAATACTCAATGGTCATTATCACACATGATGAACCAGAGAACGAGTCAGTGAAGAAACTGATTGAAGACTGTGAAGAAAGATGGCACAGAGTCAGTGCTGACAGAAAAGATATTTATGAGGAGTTAATGCAAAAATGTGACAATCTAGTGAATGACAACAGAGGAGGATATCTGACATTAAATGAAGAACCTGATTCTTTGACCATGTTAAACTGTTCTAAACCTCCTCTAAATCTGGTTCTGTTTGGTAGAAGAGGATCAGGGAAGACTTCAGTCATCAAGGCCATTTTAGGTCAGACAGAGCTTCATTCAGTCTCCAACTCATCAGAGTGTGTTAAACATCAGGGAGAGGTGTGTGGACGTTGGGTTTCCCTGGTGGAGCTGCCTGCCTTGTGTGGAAAACCTCAGGAGACAGTGATGGAGGAATCATTCAGGTGTATCTCCCTCTGTGATCCTGAGGGTGTCCATGCCTTCATCCTGGTCCTACCTGTGGGTCCCCTCACTGATGAAGACAAGGGAGAGTTAGAGACCATCCAGAACACATTCAGCTCTGGAGTCAATGACTTCACCATGATTCTGTTCACTGTGGAGTCAGATCCTACAGATCCAGCTGTTGTTAACTTTGTCAGAGAGAACAGAGACATCCAGGAGCTCTGTCAGAGCTGTGGAGGAAGATATGTTGTTCTCAACATCAGGGACAAACAGAAGATGTCTGAGCTGGTAGATGCTGTAGAAAAGAGGAAACCTGACAAGGACAAACCGTGCTGCTACACAATTCAAACATTTGTATATGGCAAACAAGATACAATTTTACAACAGCAGGCTGAGCTGAACAACCTGAGAACAAAGAATGCTCTTTCTGGTAAGTAGTTCACTAGAACCAATGACTGCTGGTGAAACGGGGGGCGCACTTTTGCAAGTCAGTTTTCAGATGCACTCTGACCACACATCACCACTAGTATAAGGAAAAGCACCATTATCAGGCATCACACTGCTTTAAAATATTAAATTAACGTGAAAATACACTGTTTATGTTACATTTCACTCTGTCTCTCCTTCAACTGAGAACATGCATGTCCTTTAACCACAGCAAGTACTATTCCATCAAGAGATCCAACAGTCCACAAAACCCATGAAAAGACCAGTGTTTATTTTCATCATGACCATGTTACACAAGCTCAAACGCACCACAGAATATAATGCAGGCATTCTCATTTAATCATCAATGAAAGAAACATTCACAACACAAACATGACTTGCATAATAAAACGTTAGCTCACTGGCCGCTTAAAGTTGCGGGGAGGATAATGAACAGTTTGAGTCCAAAAACTCTTCATTCTTCACATCACAGAAACGTAACTTTGAGTAACGATCCTCTGTGCATCCACCCCCCACCCCCACCCCTCGCTCTCTTGTGCATTGCCGTGTGCTGACAATGAGACACTGACTAAACGTAACAGACGAACTTTGGTTACATCACACTGAAGAGCTTTATATATTAACACAAATTCGTTTTCTGACAGCAGTTACACTAATCATTGTACGACACGTAGTCGTTAGCATTTATCATTTAGCTGCTAGTTTGTTCATGTTTTCTCACTTTATCCGGAAAATTTATCAAATCTGTTTTACCTGTCTGAATCCAGAGTCGTTCTGTTCCTGGCAGCTGACAGAGGAGAAACAAACCAAAGCTGAAGTCTCAGGACAGACAGTTAGTCAGGACTTCTTCTCAGACCAGTTTCTGAAGAAAGATCGAGTGTAATTTCTCCTCTGTCCTGTGTTATTTCATTTTTATGTCCACTGTCGAGGTCCACAATCTTTAAACCTTTCCTGTGGGGTTCTTCTGTAGAACAGTTCAGTACTTAGCTTCTGAATTAACTTTCTCCATGACAAAGAAGCTGCTCCTCCGACTGACTATAAACAAAACACAAGCATCACGGTGAGTTTCCAGTTGAATTTCCTGGTCTGGATCTGTAACCTTGGTCTTCTGTGCATGCTTCGGGCACAAAATATTGCGCCCCAAGGTTCCCCTATACTTTGTATTAGAGGGGGTTCCAGTGCGCATGCACCAGTTAAAGCGTAGGTCTATGGTAAAGGTTTTTTTCCGCCCCACAGGAACAGGAAATACATCACACGACCTTTTGGTCGTGGTAAATGCGTGACAGAACATTTTTTAACTACATTTGAATGGGGATTATACACAGTACTCACAGTCTGTATGATATATAGATCATTTTTTTAGATTTTTATGTTTTTCTAAAATAATTTTTTGTGATTCCTATCTTCTTCTTCTTTCTCCTACTATGAGACTGGTGGGGCGGCGCCCCAGCGCCCTCTATTGACAGGCCACCACTGACTATAACTCTAGAATCTCTCTGGCGTTGGAGACTGTGGAAAACACGAGACTGAACTACAAAAACAAATTATACTGCTACACGACTGAAACATTTGTAAATGTAAGAATGTAAGAAAAAAGATCATAGAACAAGACAAAAACATCACCAGACTACAGACTGAGCTTATGACATGGAAACATGAAGCGGAATTAAATGTAAATTATATAAATGTTAGTTTTAATCTAAATGATAATGAACAATAACAATATTCTGCTTTGCCGTCTATACAATTCCAATTTAATTTGAAGTAACTAAGAGTCTTTTCATTTCACAGGTGATGAAGAGAAACAGAGTCCAGATTGTCTCAGGATTGTGCTGTTTGGGAAGACTGGCTGTGGAAAGAGTTCTTCAGGAAACACTATTCTAGGAAGAAAGAAAGTGTTTACAGCTGAATCAAGTCAAACATCAGTCACTAAATATTGTCAGAAAGAACAGGGTGAAGTTGACGGTCGTCCTGTTGTTGTGGTCGACACTCCTGGTCTGTTTGATACTAGTCTGACACATCAACAGGTTCATGATGAGATGGTGAAATGTATCAGTCTTCTGGCTCCAGGACCACATGTCTTCCTGCTGGTGTTACAGATTGGTCGACTCACACAAGAAGAGAAGGAGACATTGAAACTTATAAATGAAGGCTTTGGGAAGAATTCTGAACCCTTCACCATCATTCTTTTCACAAGAGGAGATACACTAGAACACGAGGAGATGTCTATTGATGAGTACATTGAAAAATGTGAGGATTCCTTTAAGAAGTTGATCAGGGACTGTGGAGGAAGATACCATGTGTTTAATAACTATGCTAAGAACAATTTTACACAGGTGAGTGAACTGATGAAAAAGATCGACACCATGGTGAAAGAAAATGGAGGCAGCTGCTTCACTAATGAGATGCTGCAAGAAGCTGAAGCAGCAATAAAGAAAGAAATGGAGAGAATCCTGAAGGAGAAAGAAGAAGAGATGAAGAGAGAGAAAGAGGAACTGGAGAGAAAACATGAGGAAGAAAAGGAAGCAATGAAAAGAAGAATGGAAGAACAGAGAGCAGAAATTGAAAAAGAGAGAAAACTAAAATACAAACAGTTTCAAGAAATGGAAGAAAACATCAGCAATGAGCGTGAGCAGAGAAAGAAAGAACAAGAGAAGAGAAAAGAAGATGACAAAAAAAGAGAAGAGCAGGAAAAACTTGAAAGACGAGAGTGGGAAGAAAAACTTGCAGCTTTGGAGGAAAACATCAGCTCAGAAACAAAAGAAAAAGAAACTATTGATAGAAATCTTGAGCAGAGTAGAAAAGAGATGGAAGAAAAACGAGAGATGTGGGAGAAGAAACAAAAAGAATGGTGGGAGAAACGAAGTCAAGAAGATGAACAGAGACGACAGGAAGAGGAAGAAAAACTGAAGAAGCTCCAAGAAGAATATGAACAGGAACGAGAAAATTCTGAGAAGAAAAGACAAGAAGAAGATCAACTCAGAAGAGAACAAGAGGAAAAGGAGAGAAAAGAATTAGAGGAGAAATATAAGAAAGAAACAGAGAATCTGAGGAAAATATATGAAGAAGAGAAGGAAGAAGATATGAGGAGAGAGAGGGAGAAACTGGAAAGAAAACATGAGGAAGAAAAGGAAGCAATGACAAAAAGAATGGTAGAACAGAGAGCAGAAATTGAAAAAGAGAGAAAACTGAGAGATGAACAACTTAAAGAAATGGAAGAAAACTTCAACAAGGAGCATGAACAGAGAAAAAAAGAACAAGAGAAAAGAGAAGAAGACGACAGGAAGAGGAAAATACAGGAAGAGTTTATGCAAATAGAGTGGGAAGAAAAACTTGCAGTTCTGGAGGAAAACATCAAGTCAGAAACAAGAGAAAAAGAAACTATTGATAGAAAACTTGAGCAGAGTAGAAAAGAAATGGAAGAAAAACGAGAGACGTGGGAGAAAGAACAAAAAGAATGGTGGGAGAAACGAAGTCAAGAAGATGAACTGAGACGACAGGAAGAGGAAGAAAAACTGAAGAAGCTCCAAGAAGAATATGAACAGGAACGAGAAAATTCTGAGAAGAAAAGACAAGAAGAAGATCAACTCAGAAGAGAACAAGAGGAAAAGGAGAGAAAAGAATTAGAGGAGAAATATAAGAAAGAAACAGAGAATCTGAAGAAGACATATGAAGAAGAAGCCAGAAAACAAGCAGAAGAGTTAAATGATTTCCAACAGAAATACACCAAAGATTTAGCAGCTCAGAAAGAAGAGTATGAAATACAAATAAAAGTCAAAGATGAGAAATATGACATCTTAAAGGCGTTAAAAGAAAGCAGGGAAAAACATGTGAGGGAGGCATTTAAACATGCGTCCAAAAAGAGTGAAAATCTAAAACTCATCTGCAACTTACTGGAAAAACAGGAAGAGGAAATGGAAAAAGTGAAAGATGATGATGAGAGAGAAAACCTGCAGAAAACACATGAAGATGAAATGAGTGAACTGATTCAGAAACTTCCAGAAGAACACAGATCTGTGTCATTTGCTATCAAACATTGGTTTCAATCTTAGTTCAAAAGTAAAATAAATTGACACATATCAAACTTTGGACTCTGTAAAACCTGCTGAAAGGTGTAAACTGTACTGTGCAGTAAACTCAGTCAGTCACCGCTATGAGGTGACGTGTATAAGTCTTTGTGATGCACTCGAAACACGTTATTTACTGAGTAAGTGAAGGTGTCATGATGGTTGGTTTACCTGATTTATTGTCTTTTCTGTGTTTTAGTTACACTCGTGTTTTTGCGTTCGTGTCTTCCTGGTCACGCCCCGCTCCCAGTCTCTCACTGTCTCTGATCACTCTCAGCTGTTTTCACTCAAGTCATTAGTTTCCTCTTTTTTACATTCCTCTTCCCTCAGTCTCTCTTTGTCTGGTTATCTGTTCTGGCCATGTGCATCTCCAGCCCTGTGTCCTGTAGTCTCCTGTTGGTTCTCTGGTCCAAGTCTCTGTTAGTGAGGTTTATGTTTTTACTCCCCAATCGTTGTTACGTTTTCTATGTATTCGCTTTAGTGATGGAGAGATAAAGCTTCATGAAGCATTGAAGCTTACCATCCAATTGGTTCACTCATGGTGTCGAACTCGGGTCTCTGGCATGTCAACCATGTCAAATCTACCCTGCACACTGAACTTTGCCTTAATAAATACAGTGCGTCATTCATTCATTTACAAAAGTACGTTTCAGAACAACGTAACAATTGCATTGTACAAAATGTAATTGGGCCCTGCGATGGACTGGCGATCTGTCCGGGCTGTACCCCGCCTCTCGCCCGAAGACAGCGGGGATATCTCCAGCACCCCCCGCGACCCGAACTCGGATTAAGCGGTAGATAATGGATGGATGGATGAAAATGTAATTGGGTCACAAATCTTGAGAATAAAAATAGAATAACCTTTGTTATCCCACGAATGAAAAATGTGGGTGTTAGCTCAACAACTAAAGGACGTGTGGATGATCAGGATGAGATATAGAATGAAAATAATTTATTATTTATTTTTATTGATATTTTCTGTGCTTTTGTAATTTGACACAGTCATTTAGTCAGGTAATCACCTCTTCAAACTACGATTACAATCTGTATATCAAGCAAATGCTATTTGCTATCACGATTGTAATGATGATGATGAAGATCTTCAGCAGCACTGAAAAACATTCAGTAGGCTGTTCACTTCATTTTATGGCACACAGTATGGGTTTGAAGGTTTGCTTTCTTCAGGTTCCTGACCATGTAGAAGTGGAGGGAAATGAGGCTAAATCAGTCATAACAAGTCACATACATAGAGTGTGGCAAGAAGACACAGGTCATTTCTTCATCAAATCCAAAAGCAGGTTAGTGGTGAAGAAGATTGTGCAGGAGAGAGGGGAAAACGACTTTCTTAGTGTTAGGACCCAAACACTCCATAGAATATGTGAACATCCAACTGGGTTCTGCAGGTGCTGGCACTGTAATCAACGATAGTCTCCACATAATACTGTGTGTAGTTTATTTGAGGAGGAGGGGGAGAAATTCAGATCTGCGTTAAAAGAAGCAAAGTATAATTTTACCTTAGAAAATCCTCTTGTAAAAACATGTGAAATATACTCAAACACCTGTTTGAAAATCTAGAAAAAACATCCATCTGCTCCGTGTGAAGATTGTCAGATACAGGAGCCACAGCAGGTCTTAGGTCGGTGCCAAAAACACAGTTCAGACAGTAGGTGGCGGTAATGATCCCACACGTTGGAGGATATCCGCTGTCAAAGAAGAAGAAGAAAAGAAAAACTCTTCAGTATGTTTGACATCAGGAGGAAATGTTGTTTTTCCTATGATTAAGCTGATTTTTCTTTTCCGGGATCATGAGGATCACATTCTGATCTTTCTTAGATTATTTCTAGGTGGATGTGAACACGAATAAAAACGTATCAGTGTCTTTACTTTCACTTTCACCTGGTCACAGCAGCACAAATAAACCGGTGAGTAAACTTTAAACTTAATCCAAACGTCAGAGTAAACCTGTGTCAGTGAAGGATTAACGCACAGGTTCTTATAAAACCACCAGTTACACACTTGTTCAAACTGTAGTTATATGTGTGTAGTTATGTAACAGTTTACAGACGATTCACCAACATCTGTAATAAAATCATCAAAAGAGAAAAGCTTGACTTAAAATGTACAAATGTACAGCGGCTTTAACTTTACAGAATAAAATGAATATTCAAGGAGTCAAATGTGTCGGATGTCGCTTTTGTTCCCTGCAGACTGATTTTTATTTGTATTGCTGGTAGAGTTTAAAAACCACCTGTTGGTCTCCTGCTGTGTCTCCCAGCTCAGTGACACTATGGCAGCTACTGCAGCACCTGGTGAGTACAGGAAGAACGAAACTCTATCATTACAATTTGTGATAATCAGGTTTAAGTCCGAGTAGACAGGAGGTTCATCCTCTGTGGTTGTACTGAAAAATCTGTACCACTAAGTGGGGAAATGAATATTTAACAGCAGGTCACTGTCCTCGTACTGCAGCTGGTTGTTGTCAGATTGTTCTATGTAAAGATTATACTGTATATCACAGAAGTTATATTAAAGTCATTGATCATGTGCAGGAATGTCCCCTGTACAGTGTAGTTTGTTTCACCTGGGCTGACAGGACGGTGTTTAAGAACAAGACGTAGACGTATTAATATTAATGATCATGTTTGGGTTCAGTGGTCTGAGTTAAAAAGATCAGCTGCTTTTTCGTTTTGTTACTGTCAGTGGAAACGCTAAGAAAGAAATTATCTCCAAAATGGCTTCAACACTAAACAACACCCACTTAGTTTGTCATATTCAGACTGTTAACTATTAACTAGGGAGTGTTTTTTATGTGGTACAAGGGTTGATATAAAGATATAACGTGGATCTGTGTGTGGTGAAACCTCCTGGGCGGATTTTTATTCCTATTCCAGACCTGATGGAAAGAAAGTTTTCTGTCCTTGACCTTCGCTACTTCTCTCTCTCTTTCTCAGCGTGCAGAGTGTAGTGAGTTGTGTGACAGTAATAATCATCTGTGTGAACCACACTGGACTATGTATAATCCATTATATATAATGGATTAATATGGATCAAACAAATCTTAGAGGGAAAGAATTACCAGTTACGAGTTATTGGGGTTTCATGAGGAAAGGTATCAGCCCTTGATGAGTTCCTCACATGGAAACTGAGTGTAACATGCATCCAAATGACTTTTTCCATGTTGGTTAAATTGGGTGACACAGTGAGTTGAAATATATGTTGGCCACATGACTTCTCTGAATCTCTTTAAGCACAAAAACAAACTTGTATATAACTGAATGAGCCCATTTGAATGGTTGGACTGCCAGTTCCCTGTTGGCCACATGTCTCTGTGTTTCATATGACGTCATCGTCTTTAGATTATGCAGGTGTCCAACAGCAGGTTCTCAATAAGGATCAATGGAGATACAATTAAAGTCCAATCTGTTCACTGATGATTTTATCTGTTTACTCTTCTGCAGGAGACGCAGAGAGGCCTCTGAGGCACAACAGTAGTTGTCCCTTTCTTCCCCCAACCAGTAAGTTCTCTGATCTGACTGTGTTTACATGTTTTATGACTTATTCTTCACTTAAGTTACTGGACTGAAACTTGAACTGAAACTGAACCTCATAATTAAATATATTTCCTGATACAATGACTCAAATCATTATAGGTTCCCCTAGAATGTTTTACACAGTAAATCAGAATTTAAAATGGATAATTAAGTCAGTTTAGTCCTCTTAAAAATATACAAGACCACAGCTAAGTCTGGTCCTTCCCCCTTTCTCACAAAACAGTGTCCTTATCTTTTCTCCCTGCTACTGACAACTGTGCTGATATGTACGTCGGCTTTTCATTATGAAAAAAACTCAATAATGTAAATGTAAATCAAATCAAGCAAAATCTGTAGCATTTACTTCTGGTTGATTTTAACATGATCAGAAATGCTAAAGAAATTAATTTATAGTGTTGAGCTGAAGCTGCAACAGTTTTCATATTGTCAGATTAAGGAATTTGTGCCTATAGTTGTAAGTAAAGCACCAAACATAGTTTAAATGAAAATCCCTTAGAATCACAGTTGGTGAGTTGGTGACCACAGCAGTAAACAAACGGGGTGTCGGAGTGTGAACTGCTGTGGAAAAGTCTATTTTATTCCTGTAGGAGTTAAGAGATGAATTAATATTATAAATATGATGTACAAAAACATTTTCAGCTAGAACTTCATTGAGCTTGTTTTTTTTAGCAGAACACATACAGATAATAATGACGACATACTTTATCGACCCTGTGGTCGTTTGTGACACGCTCACGAATGAATTATGAATGCAACAATAAATGAAACACACCTTGTGTTGCTCGCTGTGTTCATATACTCGGTAACTATATCTGGGTCCTATCATTAATTCAGAGGTAAATTAAGGACTAGTTAATCGAGGTCGCTGTTGTCATAGTGATGGGTTCAGGTTTTTCTCCAGGTTCACCAGTTATGTCATGATAGTCCTGTTCAGATTGGTCTTCTGTGATGGTTCATCTTTCTTACTCAGTCTTTTCATTTCAGTGTCTGAGCTGAGGGTTGTTCTGTTGGGGAACAGTTGGTCTGAGAGGAGTTCAGTGGGAAACTTCATACTGAAAGACAATCAACACAAGTTCAACACTGAGGAACGACCAGATGTTGTGACGGTCAAAGGACAGTTGAAGGAGAAAGAAATAGTTCTGATTAACACTCCTGATCTGCTGCATCCCAGCATCTCAGAAGACAAACTAAGAGAACATGTAGAAAACTGTGTGAGACACTCTGCTCCTGGACCTCATGTGTTCCTGTTGGTTCTACAGCCTGAAGACTTCACTGAGGAACAGAAAGTGAAACTCTGCAGAGTCCTTCAGCTCTTCAGTGATCGAGCATTTGATCATTCGCTGGTTCTGATATCAACACCCAGAAAGAACACTTTAGCTGAAAACTACATGAACCGTCCACCAATAAAAGAGCTGATCAGACTGTGTAGATACAGATACCTGCAGCAGGAAAAACTTGAACATCCAGAGCTGTTAACTCGCTTGGGTCAAACTGCAAAGGAGAACAATGGAGATTATTTAAGCTGCTCTGATGTGTTTGAGGATGAGGATCCAGGTCTGAACATGCCACTAAAGTCTGAACCCATCAAACCAGCTTTAAACCTGGTTCTGTGTGGTAGAAGAGGATCAGGGAAGACTTCAGTCATCAAGTCCATTTTAGGTCAGACAGAGCTTCATTCAGTCTCCAACTCATCAGAGTGTGTTAAACATCAGGGAGAGGTGTGTGGACGTTGGGTTTCCCTGGTGGAGCTGCCTGCCTTGTGTGGAAAACCTCAGGAGACAGTGATGGAGGAATCATTCAGGTGTATCTCCCTCTGTGATCCTGAGGGTGTCCATGCCTTCATCCTGGTCCTACCTGTGGGTCCCCTCACTGATGAAGACCAGGGAGAGTTACAGACCATCCAGAACACATTCAGCTCTGGAGTCAATGACTTCACCATGATTCTGTTCACTGTGGACTCAGATCCTACAGATCCAGCTGTTGTTAACTTTGTCAGAGAGAACAGAGACATCCAGGAGCTCTGTCAGAGCTGTGGAGGAAGATATGTTGTTCTCAACATCAGAGACAAACAGCAGATCTCTGAGGTGTTGGAGACTGTGGAAAAGATTAAACCCCACGGGAACAAACCGTGCAGCTACACAACTCAAACATTTGCATATGGCAAACAGGAGACGATCTTACAACTTCAGAAAAACATCATCATACTACAGACTGAGCTAAACAACCTGAAAACAAAAAACATAGTTTCTGGTAAGTATTTCATAAGAACAAATGTCATGAAGATTCTCAGTCATCCAGGTCATAGTTATTCCAAAAGCGTCATTCAGTGGCAACTGGACTCGTTTTAGTTCCTTGGCGACGTTTCGACCTCCATTCGAGGACTTTCTCAGCCAATCATACCCACCTTCAGCAGCATCAGTTCAGCCACATACAACATTGCTAAGCATCTAGCCACCATCATAGATCCACTGGTTGGAAACACTATCCACCACTTTAACAATTCACAGGACTTTGTCAACAAGGTCCTAAACCTTAAACTGGACACAGGTGAAACCATGGTCTCTTATGATGTCACCTCTCTGTTCACCTGCATCCCCACAACTGAAGCAGTCCAGACCGTGAGGAAACGTCTGCTACAAGACAGCACACTCTCTGACAGAACCAGCTTCAGCCCAGATAACATATGTACTCTTTTGGACCTGTGCGTCACCACCACATATTTTAAGTACAAAGACTGTTTTTATAGACAAAAACACGACTGTGCCATGGGTTCACCTGTGTCCCCTATTGTCTCTACAGGAGTAGAGAGCAGAGACCTGAGCTCGTTCCCAGGGATTACACCCAGCCACCGGTTCAGGTATGTGGATCATACCTGGGTCATGATTAAAACTCAGGAGGTGGAAAATTTTACCAAACACATCAAAGCT
>JAUYWH010000027.1:23401231-23415245 GCA_034779795.1 Ctenopoma multispine
GCTGTTGTTAACTTTGTCAGAGAGAACAGAGACATCCAGGAGCTCTGTCAGAGCTGTGGAGGAAGATATGTTGTTCTTAACGTTAGGGATAAGCAACAGGTCTCTGAGTTGTTTAATGCTGTGGAAGAAATCAGAGTTCGAGGACCCAGATGCTTCACTAAGGACATGTTCACCAAGGGTCAGATTGAAAAGGTTTCAATACTTGAAGCTAAACTACTGGATGAGAAACAGAGGAGTAAACTGGGAGGTGGTGATGGAGGTCTGAGCAGAGAGCCTCTCAGGATGGTGCTGATTGGGAAGACTGGCAGTGGGAAACATTCAACAGCAAACACTATTTTAGGAAAAAGACATTTTAAACCCAGAATCACCCCAAAACCACCAATTAAATTTTGTGAAAAAGCAACTGGAGCGATCGCTGGACGACCTGTTGCTCTAGTCAACACCCCAGCACTGTTTGAGGATGAATTTCAACAAGAGAGTAAAGAATGCATCAGCCTGTTGCCTCCTGGACCTCACGTCTTCTTACTGATGCTGCAGATCGGGAACTTTACACAAGAGGAAAAAGACTCAGTGGAACTGATCAAAAAACATTTTGGTAAAAAATCACAAGATTTCATCATCATTATCTTCACCAGAGGAGATGAACTGGAAGATGAGTCATTTGAGAGTTATTTAAACGACTGTCCTGACTTTGTGAAACAACTAATAAATGACTGTGGAGGAAGATTTCAGGTGTTCAATAACAAGGACGAGACAAACCGCACACAGGCCACTGAGCTCCTGAACAAAGTGGAAGATATGGTGAAGGAAAATGGAGGCAAGTGCTACAACACTGAGACGTTATGTGATGCAGAGGAAGTACAAGAACAAGTAGAGATAATGATAAAGGAGAGGGAGGAAGAGCTGAAGACAAAGGAGGAAGAGCTAAGGAGGATACACAAGGAGGATTTAAAAACACTAAAAAAGAAAATCAGTGAACAGACGGCAGAAATTGAACGGGAGAGAAAACTGAGAGCAGAAGGACAGAAGACACTGAAGGACAGAGAAGAATCCATCAACAAGGAGCGTGAGGAGAGAAGGAAACAACAGGTGGACGAGGAAAAGAGACGGAAAAGACAAGAAGAAGTTCTGCAACAGGAATGGAAGAAGAAACTGGAAACATCAGTTCAATTAGAGAGAGAACAAAGAGAAGCTGCTGAGAAGAAGCTGGAGCTGTGTAGGAAAGAGATGAGGAGAGATCGAGAAGTGTGGGATAAAGAGAAAAAGGACATGTGGGAAAGAACACATCAGGATCTGAAACGGAACCTGGAGGAGGAGAAAACCAGCTACAGAAAGCTCCAGGACGAATACCTGCGTAAGAGGAAAAAATGGACATACTGTTTTTTTGTGCTGTCACTGTTTCTGTTGTTTTTATTATATCACTTTATTATGAGTTCTACTGAAACCTACAGAGGCCTCTAAGGCAAAAGATCACGTGAAGACTTATGCAAGTTTCTAGTCTGGTAAAGTCTGCAGTGTTATGAATTTCTACATCTGCGGTTTACATTAATGATGTTTTTGTGGCTTAATAATATTTATGTCAGCAAACTCTTTACCACCAGTGATAAGACATTGCTGTGTGGAAATCTGCATAAAAACACTGCAAAGATTTGCACGTCTCATAAACACATCAGTTACTAACAGTAGAACATAGAAAACGTATCAGAGCTAAGAAAAATGAACCATTTTAAGAAATAAAAAAGGTCATTTTGAAAATGCTGAGTTGGGACACACACTTTTCACAAACTGGTGAACCTCTGCTTCTGAGAGACTCTGACTCTCCCTCTTTTTATACCCAGTCAAATTAATTAGTTCTAATGTTTATCCAGCTCTTTCTTATTTATACCACTTACTTTTACATTTGTTCCAACTTCAACTCCATCAATTTTCAAAATTACCTTATTTCTTTCTTAACATTATACATTTCCTCAGTTTAAACATTTGATATATGTTCTATGTTCTATTGTGAATAAAATGTGGGTTTATGAGATTTGTTATCATTTAACAAGTTGATTTGCTCTGAATTTTAAAACTGGGGGAAGATGAATTAATAGGTGTGATACAGAATAATTTATAGGATATGTATAGGATTTCTATTTGTACAAGATCACATATGCATATATGATGCACTTTGGTGAAACTGGGCTCCTTCGCCTTCATTTTTGATTTAAACACAGTTTAAAGATGGAGCATGTTTCTACAAGGTTATTTAGGGACGTTGTGTTTCTTCTTTTATGCATGTGTAGATATAATTAATATATATATGTGATATAAATTCCATTCTTTTTTGGGTTAAATATAAGCAGCTCTGTAAATATAGTAGGATAAAGTGGAGCCAAAACTATACAGTATACGGATGTTGTCGAACTAAATATTATTGGTGGTTGGATTATATTGTTATATGTTATGTTATATATATTATTGTGTGTTTTGTAATTTGGTAATGACCACAAATAAATATATATCTTTAAAAATATTGTTTCTGATGCCAAATTCTTATGTGACATGTTTGATTAAACTCAATAAAACCTCCATCCTCACTGATCACAGTAGCCCCTCACCGACACACATTTAGGACATGTTTACATCACATCGTCACAAAGCACATATTTTAAAGTGTTTCTGTCATTTTGTTGATCTCTGCTTTGTTAAAATTCACTGCATCTCTGACACAGTCCAGCAGGAGGCGCTTTAACATCAACCAGCAAAGTGTTCAAACAATTCAAGGTTATATTTGAGGGAGTGTTATATTTAGAAATATGTGAACATGGAGCTGCTGTAAAACCTTTAAGTCTCTTCTTTCACTTTCTTTGTGTCTCAGTGAGGGCGGGGCACAAATCAACAGGAGTCAATTTAAATACAGACAGTAGATTAAAACCAGTGTCGGTGATCAGAGCTGTAGATTGTTTAATGTCAGAGTCATTTTTGATGATTGTTTCTTGATCAATATTCCAGTTTGCTGTGTTTAAACACACCTTTATGTTACAGCTGCAAAACATCTATGATACAGAATCACAGTCTGGAATTAATCCAGAGTATAAAATAGAATATTCTTAGTGAAATGTTGACCTGTAATATAGCTGTGACTTGAAGAGTGGGTGAACACTCATTTTAATATGCAACAGAAACTTTTTCCTGTGTAATAGTTACAGGTCAGAAGTGTCAGATTTTCTGATTTGATTTCTTTCCTCGTTCGTCTCTTTTCTTTTTCATGTTGTAGAGTTTAATCTTAGTCTCATCAGTTCATAAAACTTTATTCCAGAACTTTTGTGGCTCGTCTGTGTTTTTCTACAGATTCTTACCTGACTTTCTGATTCTTAATGAGGTTTGCATCTTTTCATTTAACCTCTTTTATACTCATGAAGTTCTGGTTGGATGGTGGATTGTGATACCTTCACCCTGCTCTGTGGAGGCTCTTGATGTCAGTGAGTTTGTTTTTCCCTTTGGCCCTGCTGTGGATGTTGCTCAGTACACCTGTGGTTTATTTTTCAGAACATTAGAAATTGTTATATTGCTTATGCTGCGTCTGGCTTTGTTTAGATTTGAAATGTCTTCTCTCACAGAGATTTCACTGGTTCTCATTTTGATTTATTCTTTTGCCAAATGCAGCCTTTAATTAATCCAGTAGGTGGTTACTGTCTGAAATCGATCTCATAGAAAACAACTGGTTAACACTTCACGTTTCCATAGTTTTAATCAGCTAAAATCTACAAAAGGTATATTTACATAGGTTACAGTATCAGTCACTGACCCTTTAAACCCATGAAGACATTTCTTCCATTCTGTTTTTGTTCCAATAACTTGGTGAGTTAAGCTTGATGATAGAGTTTAATTTAGTAGGGAATCATTACTTCTTAAAGCTTCAACAGCTTCTCTGGAACAATAGATTTGACCAGTGGCATTTCAGTTTTCCCACAAAGTAAAAAGTTGAAGCTCTCAGGACAACTTCAGTTTTATCACTGAATGACTGTTTAGAAACATTTCTGTACTTAAATATTTTATTAACCTCCTGTGTAGTGGAAGAAATCTAGTTTTAAACCTGTCTCAAAGACAATTTATAGTGTTAAACCTGCAGTAAATGACCACGTTACAACAGCTGTAAACAAATGTTGGCATTTTATTGACACGTATAAACACTCCTGAAGAGCACTGATACAGCTCCACTGACAAATGGGAAAAGCTTAATGAGCATGTTTGTTTCACTGTTGTTACAGAAGGAAAAGACATGCAGTGATAATACTGTTTGTTTTCTTTGATCAGTAGTTTATCACCAGGAGCAAAAGCTGTGAACAGAATTAGACTAAAGTTCAGAAATGTCGTTTGAAAGTTCGTAGGAGGTTCGGTGAGTCGAGGATCTGCCCGGCTGAAACATTAAAATGTCTCACAACTCGTCTGTTCACACAAGACAAACCACAGACCATCCAGTCGAAAAGCATCTTTAGTTTCTCCGCCGGAGCAGGACGACAAGGATTCTGAACTTTTAGAAGCACTTGCGGTGGACGATGGCGGGGCCGGACTCATCGTACTCCTGTTTGCTGATCCACATCTGCTGGAAGGTGGAGAGGGAGGCCAGGATGGAGCCACCGATCCAGACGGAGTACTTCCTCTCTGGGGGAGCGATAATCTGGAGGTGTGGAGAGAAGAGGGTTTCAATACTTATAAACAAGGCAAAAATCAAATTCATCAATTCTAATAACTGAGAACATTTAATTTACTGTGCTTGCATTTGAAATTGGACATTTGTGTCTTTTCAGCCATTAAATTAGTTCAACTAAATGCTAAGAAACTAAATTTAGTTTCTCTTCTGAGGGACAGTACCTACAATCTACCAAGATCTATCAAATACACTCAAACCTGAACATGGTGTTAAGAGTAAAATGTATTTAGTCTGACTGTACCTTAATTTTCATGGTTGGTGGGGCCAGGGATGTGATCTCTTTCTGCATGCGGTCAGCAATGCCAGGGTACATGGTGGTGCCACCGGACAGCACGGTGTTGGCGTACAGGTCCTTACGGATGTCCACGTCGCACTTCATGATGCTGTTGTAGGTCGTCTCGTGGATGCCAGCTGACTCCATTCCTGACAACACACAGAAGAAAAGTTAGTTCGGTGTCAAATTCATCTTTACCTTCAACATGTATGTACAGACGTTTATGTTAATGCCGGTAACAAACCGAGGAATGAAGGCTGGAACAGAGCCTCGGGGCAGCGGAACCTCTCGTTGCCGATGGTGATGACCTGTCCGTCAGGAAGCTCGTAGCTCTTCTCCAGGGTGGAGGAGGAAGCTGCTGTGTGCATCTCCTGCTCAAAGTCCAGAGCGACGTAGCAGAGCTTCTCCTTGATGTCACGCACGATCTCACGCTCAGCTGGAAGTTCACATTAAATGTTTGTTACGAATGGAACAAAGGTTCTACAGTAAAAGCTGTTTTACAAGCTTCCTCTTCTGCCAAGAAGCAACTGAAAGACTCCGTGTACGTACCAGTGGTGGTGAAGCTGTAGCCTCTCTCTGTGAGGATCTTCATCAGGTAGTCAGTCAGATCTCTACCAGCCAGGTCCAGACGCAGGATGGCGTGAGGCAGAGCGTAGCCCTCGTAGATGGGCACAGTGTGGCTCACACCATCACCAGAGTCCATGACAATACCTGAAGACAGAAGTCAAACAATTAGAAAAGAAATTGTTCTGATGTCACTGATCAGTAACAGTCACCAAGGGCACAGCTGTAGTTCCTCTAGTGACCACTAGATGCTCCTTAAGTCAACCTTCTCAGCTGTGATTTTACATGAGTCCATTTCATGAAAGTCAAATCTGTGATAAATTCAGTGTCTTGTACAGTTTAACAGCTTAAACAGGTTTGTGCTCTGACCTGTGGTACGACCGGAGGCGTACAGAGACAGGACGGCCTGGATGGCCACGTACATGGCAGGAGTGTTGAAGGTCTCGAACATGATCTGAACCAAAAACAAAGACAATGTTCTTATATCAATTTATGTTGTTATATTTTATGTGTCCCAAGATCCATCGGAGTTAAAAATGTTTTTGAAAACATGTGGCTGAGATGTTAACCCACAGCAGTAGCATCATTAGGAACAGACTGAATATGTAAACACACCTGAGTCATCTTCTCCCTGTTGGCTTTGGGGTTGAGGGGAGCCTCAGTCAGCAGGACTGGGTGTTCCTCAGGGGCGACACGGAGCTCGTTGTAGAAGGTGTGATGCCAAATCTGCAGAACAGGAGAGAGGTTAGTTTGATAATTTATCCAGTAGTATCCCACAGTGCACCATAACCAGTCAGTGATGCTACAGACATGTGATCACTCTGACACGACTGAACATACAGTCATAATTTACAGAGATGTCTGGTTTGTGTCCAGGTGGAAACTGTCCTCACCTTCTCCATGTCGTCCCAGTTGGTGACGATACCGTGCTCGATGGGGTACTTCAGGGTCAGGATACCCCTCTTGCTCTGGGCTTCATCTCCCACATAGCTGTCCTTCTGTCCCATTCCCACCATCACACCCTGAACAAACGTTTACAGTCAGTACGCTGCATTTAACCCTTATACATTTACAGTCCTAACAAACCGGTGGTGTCCACGTTGTTACCTGGTGTCTGGGGCGACCAACGATGGAAGGGAAGACAGCACGGGGGGCATCGTCACCGGCGAACCCGGCTTTGCACATGCCAGAGCCGTTGTCAACAACGAGGGCAGCAACTTCGTCATCCATGTCTGAAAGAAAAGAGTACAGTTAAGTTTATTTCCTCTTACATCACAGCGTAAAGTCAGAAGCTTCACAATGTTTTAAATTAGCAAAAATCTGAACAAAACAGACAAAACCTGCTGTTGACTCCTGAAATAATAGATTTACTGCGTTTGAAGTTGTATTTAAGGATCATTTCATGAGTCAGAGTTCAACTGGTGTAAAAACACTCGTGTCAGCTGCTCGTCAGTTTGTGAGGCGACAGTGAAACTGGTTTGACTTCTTTCTGCATCTTTATCTTTGTTCAGCCCACTCAGGAATGACGCTCGTTTGCCGGGCGGGGCACTTTAAGTCATCCAACCAGCTCAGCGCTGACCTTCCCTCTTTACTTCAGACGTTTCACAACATGTTGGGGCAGAACTGAAAACCACTCCTGTTTTACAACCTCAGAGTGTCTGTGCAGGATTAACGCACACTGAAAGGGATCAACAGGTCACCTACACCCTCCATAAACCGCTTCGTGTTGGATGAGTCAAGTTCACTGCAGCAGGATCGTCTCATCAACATGTGAGGAGGGTTTATTTGCTGAGGGAAGGAACAGGAAGGGTTTGATGCAGAAAGGAGCAGCTCGTCTCCCAGAACACGGATACTTCATTCACTCAAACACCGACTCAGCTACAAACTAAAATGTTCCAACATGAACTATAAGGTCAATGTGAACCTACTTTAAAATAAACTGCACTCACTTTACTTGATTAATAGATTCTGTTAACTTAAACTCCAGAGGTCTGAAGCAGTAGATCATTTCCTTTTAGTGACTCTTCCCTCCATTTAAACAGCAGAGTCTTTAAAGTGGTAAAATATTCTCATAGTAAATCAGTAGATCAGATTAAATCAGAAAGCTAAGCTGTCTCTCTCTTCTCTGTGATTAGTACTTATGAGAAACTTCTACTTGTTGTAAAAACTGTCAAAGCTCAGTTTCTGCATAAAACACACAAACACCTGCTCTGATGTTTCCAGTGTTTTCCAGGATAATTCCTGAAACAACATGTTCTTCCAAACCTCCTGACACTTACTTTCTGACCGGATATAAATCTGTCCCCTCAGTGAATCACTGTTTGCTGATAAACCTGCAGCGTCCTGGTCACTTTGAGGACATAAAACAACTTAAAACCGTGTGCGGCTCTTACCTGTGCAGGTGAGTCTTGGGTGTGTCTGAAGGTGAAGTCTCGCAGGTGTTCCTCTGCCCCAGCTGAGCTCGGTAAATGCAGCGTCAGGAGACAAACGGCGCCGGTTTTATTCTCGCTCCGTGGGCTCCTCGCGTTGTCCATAAAAGGTAACGTTCTCTCAGCGAGCGCTCTGATTGGTGCAGGTGAGCTGGAGCCTGCAGGTTGACTCGACTCGCGTCCTGATTGGCTGGAGCAGGCATCTATCAGGGAGGGGGAGGGAGGGGGAACACGGGCTTTAAAAGAGAAGAAATGTATTTCCGTCCCCGCCAATAAAAACCCGCAGGCTCTGCGCGGGAGCTGGTTCCAGGAGCAGGAGGGCTGTGATTGGTCCGTCACACCGGAAGTTTTTAAACGTTTGAAAACGTCTTCGTACAGGTGAAGAAACTGAATTAAACTTAATAGTTAACTGAAATAAAACCCATCACGTTTTTCAGTGTTTCTGCTGCTGTGAAGATAAATTTACTCTGCTTTAGTGTGAAACCTCAGATTTATCACAGCTGCTCTGATTATTGGTTTAACACTGGACAAAACTGTTCTCTAAAACCTGTTCCTTTGTAAGTGGAGCAGAAACGTGTCCCGGACTCCACAGTCCAGTTAAAACCTGCAGTCAACAGAAGATCACATGTAGGAACAAACGGTTTCTTATTTCCACATCCAGCAGCTACAGAGCAGATGGTTCATGTGCAACCCGTCACCTGACCCTGGAACCCGGGAACCTTAAGGACTCAGAGTCTCTCTCATTGACCTGGAGTCTGTCCACTGATGGTTCTTTCAGTAACAGCAGTAAAAAGTGACTCTGTGGTGACGTCACAGTCACTTTTCCTTTTCTGATCACGTTCAGTCTGAGGTTCTGCACAGTCAGTTTAGTTCTGTCACAGTAACTCTGTATAATGACAGTACAGCTGATTCTGAAGTATAACTGTCTGAGTGAAAGCAGATGGTGCAGATATTTTTCTTTTAGTTCATTAGTCGAATTGAAATGTGGACGGTTTATGAAATAAGTTGGGAAACATTATATATAAGATTCTGTGACTGAGAGACTGAACCAGTCTAGTTTGAACCAGAGGTTTGACCTTATCTCGTCTGTGGAGCAGCTCTGAGCGTCTCAGTCTTAGCTGCAGGTCTCTGCATGTCGTCTCGGCCACATCAGCCTCCTGCGAGATGAGTGGCGAGGCCCCTGTTAAAGGCCCTTTCCTCCCTCTCTGTGGGGAATGTAGTGCTTTTAATATGATGTTCGCATGATGCATTCAACACGTGAAACACATGATTATCTAAATATTCTACAACTTATCTCAGACTGAACAGATGATGTATAAACGAAGAGCAGGACTCAGCTTCTGTTGCTGCTTTGCTTTCATCTTCAGAGAAAAGTTGATCCTCATGAGTTAAATGTTTCCCTCTGTTTCAGTGTTGGAGCTTCAGGAGTAAACGTGATGGTGTTTCTGTCCGTCTGAGGAGATTCAGCTGGATGATGATGGTCAGAGACGGTAAGAAGGTAAAGGTGACGGAGCAGAGAAACTCAAGCTCGTATTGGTTTTGTTAAGTACTGAGTTGATCCGGTGTCACTGTTTGTGTGTTGCTCATCTGTTTCACTGTATATGAAAAAAATGACCTGGACACTTTAATGTAGACGTAGTTTGACTCAGCACAGATAAGCCTGGATCTTTCTGCTCCGTCTGTGTTTCTTACACTGAAATGTTTAACCAGCGTCTGTCGTCATCGTCACGCTGTGCTGACGGTGCAGCGTGAACCACAGCGATGCTCACTTCTCTGAACCAGTTCAGCCGCTCTGAGAACGTGTGAGAAAGCAGAACTGATGCGAGGTGGAGAATGACTCAGATAAAATCAGAGAAACATTAAGACTGACCACTTCATCCTGCTTTTATTGTGAAGAGTGAAACTGCAGAAACGAGTTGCTCCTTTCCTTCTGCTGTGAAACCAGCCTGACCTGAGACTGTCTTTGCTTCACTTCTTCACTTCCATCATGTAGAAATCCCAGTTTACCTCCGCAGCTCTTACTGGATAAACAGGTTCAGTTTAAATGTAAAATCAGTGACATTTGTCGGCTTCTTCATTCTGAAAGTGATGTTATCTCATGAGGAACTTCACTGTGAATGTTTGTGCTTTTGTGTTGGTTTCATGTTGTAAGTAAATCCTGCAAATCCAGACCAGCAATCTGAGCTGAAGTGCAAAGTTAAAGTCATTATGATGTTTAGTATCATCTGTCCTCTTCTGTCCTTACTCATCGTCCAAGCGTTCTACACTTTATGTAATTTATCGTTTGAGCCTGGGATAGTTGGCATCTTTTAAAGCTGACGTGCAGGAGGAACATTTTTAAAACAGTGAAGTGTGACAAGTCAGTCCTGATGATTTCCTGGGTTCAGAGTCTGATGGAGCAGCTTCATGTTTTGTCCTGATTAGAAAGTGGAAACTCTTGAACCTCTGCTTTTAATCTGTGTGTTGAGAAGGAGAAATGAGTGATGGAAATTAAAGCTGTGATGCTGAGTTTTAGAGCAAGTAGCAGAAGAGCTCGGTTTCCTGTAGGTGACACGTTTAAACTGGTCCAGTCTGGAGGACGACTGGGTCATAAACCACAAAACCTCTGTGGTCCAGTTCTGAAAGTTGCTGTCAGACGTCACAGCACCATGTTGATTCAGTCGTTCCTGGTTTAAGTGATTCGTTTCCTGACAGCGTTCATTCTGTTCATCGTTATGTTTAATGAGAAAATGTTTTCTTAAAGTTCAGGAAGACTAAAGGTTTTAATTTATATTTTGTCACACAGCAGATTGTCACCACAGGGACTCTGAGCGTTGTTAGCATGATTTTCTCTTCTCGTGTTGTTTAGAGGAAGAACATTCATCACTGATCTGTTCTGGACGACGGCGTCTGTTCTCTCTTTTATTAAAACAGGTTTTATTTATTTTATATATTCTGCTCTTCATCTCGTACATGTTCTCCATCGACCTTAGTGACGCAGGATTTCTACATTCTTCACATTTCTTAACACACAAATCATCTGTTGTAATAAGAATCTTCATCATGTTTCGCCGCACTGACCTCAAACCTTTTCTCTTACGTCACCAGTTCTTTAGTTCTTTTCTGTCTTTCTTCTTCTTTCTCTTTTGTTGTCCTGTCTCAGAATTGTTTGAGAAACCTAAATACTCTGTTCTTCAGATCTGATATTTGAACTCTGCAGTAATACTGTCTGTTAGTATCTGTGAGCTTCACTGTCCAAACAGAAACATCACTGCTTCACTGAAGATCAGCTGATGTTTTCACTGTTCCTGTTATTGTGTCCACGGCTGGAAGCTGCACAAACATGTCTTAAAGTTTAATTACAGACACTCGGATGTTCGTCTTTCATTCAATTGTTGTTGCTTTTTTCTTTAGAGAAACTCAGTCTTTTCCTTTTTTAACTCGGCCTTCGACCAATCACAGCGCAGGGTTTCAGCACAGTACCTGAGTCTGCTTTAAGCAGGAGGCGGTGCTCACCTGGTGCGGCTACACCCTGCGTGTGTCAGACTGCAGCTTCTCTTCTGTCCTTGTATGGAATAAACTGCAGCTGAAATTCCTCCGAGCGACACACCTGCTGCTGAGGAGGAAGTCAGAGTCACTTCAGGTGTTTCTGTCTGGAACTGTTTCTGTTTTCATTCCTCAACATTTATCTGAAGAATGCAGCAACAGAAACTGATTCACATTCAGCTTCCAGACTCAATAGTGTGATGATGAAATGTGGTGCAGGGAAGAGTCAGAGCTCCTCAGTGCTGGGAGCTGGGAGCAGGTCTGAGGATTCGTTCTTCTCACCTCCTTATATGGACAAATGGTAAATGGCATTCTTCTAGACTTAACTGTTCACCAACATATAAAACGGTTAAAACAGACCAGCTGTAACACTAATATGCAGCATGTTATATAATATTCATAATAAATCCTTTTCTGCATAATAACGTTTTATACTTTCTGCTGACAGAACTTCACATTTTAAAGCAAAACATTTAACTGTATTGAAGAGAGAATATTTTTATAGCAGTGTCACTGGTTTGCTTCAAGAGTAAAGGATTTAATAACTTGTTTAACTTGTAGGTTACATGATGCTCAAATCATCAAATGACAGGAGCTGGGAGGAGATTTTGAAAGTCCTTTAAAATTTAGATGAAAGTTATTTTTTACAGTAATTACTGCAGTAGATGTAGTATTCTGTCGTCCTGCTGCAGGAAGTGAAGCACAGCGTCTGACTGCAGAAGCCTCAGCACACAGATCTCCGACCTGTGACCATCGCCCTGCAGTCAGGCACGACCGACATTGTCCACATTCTCCGGCTGGTTCGAGCCTGTTCAGGTAGTCGGAGGAGTGTCTCCCACACCTCACACTCACTGTGAAACCGATTTAACATGCAGCAAAACAAAGACCAAAAAAGGTGAGAGCACAGGAGAAGCTTCCTGACTGGGTGGAGACCAGAGTCTGTGGGAATCCTCAGAGAACTCACAGCCTGTCATGAACGTCAACGTGCAGAGACTTGAACCTGCAGCACAGAGAACAGTCGGCATCATGTCGGCCTTCATCTGTGTCACAGATACTACAGTTACTACAGTTAATACCTGTGATATAGTTAGTTAATACAGAGGAGAATCAGGCTGAGAGCAAATGAAGGCAGTGACTGACAGGAATTAACTGCAGCTTCCAAATCTCTACAAGCTGATTTTAATGGTAATGAGCTGAAACCAAGGAATCATTCCAAAGACGTTGTTGTAAAATGGTCTGAAGTGAGTCTGTTTCTCTAAAATGTCAGTTCCTTGTTTTCAGTGTGACTTAATTAACTTAATGAACTTAATTCTGCAGCCTCACTCCAATAAGTGGAAAAAAAGCAGTTGTCAGATAACATGGATAATAAAATGATTAAATGACATCAACTTATCTGATGTCTTCATAGTAAATTCATGCTATGCTAGCTTCTGCTTCACTTCTATTAAAGTCACTGGTCCAGCAGAGATTGGACTCATTCGAATTTTTAATGATTTATTAATGTACCTTAAAATAATTACTACTAAAATACTTCTGTCCAGCATTATAGTATAATAGTCTGTACATTTATTTCACGGAACCACTGCTGCTCTTTTTTTATGTCATATGACGTGATGATTTCTAATGGATTTTTTGGTGGTTTTTCACAGTGCAAACATCACAGCTAAACCTTATACTGTACATAAAAAATCCAGTAGCTCAGGTTAAGAAAACAGAGGTTTCCACACCCTCACTACTAGAATACTGACAAATTCTTTTGGTTTCTAGCTGTTACCATCAAAATATGCCAAACATTTGACAGACACCTTGTGCCATAAAATTGTAAATGTGTAGTGAATTAAGGGAAAGTAGAACTTGTGGCGTTTTAGTCCACAAGTAAATGAAAATTAGACAATCGCAGACTACCTCTGTTTGTGAGGTAAAAGATCTGAAAGACCTGAGATGACACATCAACAGCTCCTCTCTAGTCCCTCTACTGGCAGGATGTAGAACTACTATCATCATCATGTCTGTTTTTATCTACCACGGATTTATTAAAGAGAATTAATGCACTATCCGTAGTTATCATTATTATTCTTATTATTCTTATTGGGTTTTGAAAGTGAAGATTCTCAGTTGTCTGTTGTGCTGATGCAGAGAGCAAATAAAAAATGTTGACTGACAGTGATTAAATGCAGGTTTTACATTTTAATGGTAATGAAGTGACAAAGCAACATGTTAGTGTCTCTAACATGACAGTTTTTATTATTTAATCAATCATCAAATCAGTTTTTTCTTTTACTTTCAATAAAAGTTACAATATTATCTTAAAAGAAAAACAGCAGAAAGAGAACGTCCATCAGTTTCTCTTTTCTTATTATCTTTTAATAATCAAAATAGTTTAGTGTTCAAAATCAAAATATTAGTACATAAGTAGCCTATAGATATATATGATATAAGAATATATGACAGTGGAACGAAAGTCATACATGATTCCAAATATTTTTTACAAATAAATAACTGAAAAGTGGGGTGTGCGTAATTATT
>JAUYWH010000027.1:23439369-23450989 GCA_034779795.1 Ctenopoma multispine
TCCTGGCCAGGGTGTAGAGCTGGTCCAGTGTCCCGCGACCGGGACGGAATCCACATTGTTCCTCTTGGATCTGAGATCAGATTATTTCAATTCCTCTCAGGATTAATTGTAGTAACACTGTCGCACTGTGTTTACTGCACAATGATTAGTTCAGCTTTATAAGGGGACTGAGGGTGTTGTTTGCTTTTAGCTTTGATATTGAACTGTATCAATAACAGTGACTTCATTTCAAAATTTAAGATCCTCTGATGTTTGATTCAGCAGCATCATGTCAAATTGATTTTCCCAGCAGTGTTAATGTTGTCGTGAATTTTTACTCATCTTCATTTCCAGAAATTCTAATTTATTTCAGTTACAGTTAGATTTTTTTAAGTTTTAGTCGAGATTTAGTTGGTGAAACACCATTTTAGTTTTACTCATTGGTCACATGTCATGATGTGAACTTCATGAGACTTTAATAATTTACAGCAGGTAAATAAATTATTCATATTTACTAATCAGCTATTGGCACTGAGTAAAACCTGAACTATAAAAACTACAAATATGTCTCCTGACCTGCACAATATGTAAAAAATTAGTCAGAATTTTATACACTTAGAACACAACTTAGAAGTAAAAGATTATATACTATTAGTACTACTAGTTTTGTATCCGTCCTTTCTTTATGAACACCAGCTGAAATATACCCATGTCACACCTCTTGCCCAGTGGCTAGAAAGACTAGGTAGTACCAACGATCAAGACTTTAAAAAAAAATCTTTATTGGAACTGTTTGAATTGAAGTGTTACTGACAAGACAGCTGCTCCAGTCATTTCTAACCTTTTTTTTTTTTACTGCAAAATGTAAAATAACAGAAATAACAGCAGCACAAACAGAGAATATATCAGTTTCTTGTCCTCCTGCATCTTTCTGTAGCTGGTTTTCTCCTCCTCCAGGTTCCGTTTCAGATCCTGATGTGTTCTTTCCCACATGTCCTTTTTCTCTTTATCCCACACTTCTCGATCTCTCCTCATCTCTTTCCTACACAGCTCCAGCTTCTTCTCAGCAGCTTCTCTTTGTTCCTTCTCTAACTGATATCTTTTCTCTGAAGCTTCCAGTTTCTTATTCCATTCCTGTTTCAGACTTTCTTCTTCTCTTTTCCGTTTCCTTTCCTCTTCTTCATGTTCTTTCTTTCTCTCCTCACGCTCCTTGTTGATGTATTCGTCTTTTTCCTTCAGCTGTTTTTCAGTTTCTGCTGCGTGTTTCCTCCTCAGCTCCTCCTCCTGTCTCTTCTCCTCTTCCTCCTTCTCTTTCACGAGTCTTTCTACTTGTATGAATTTGTTTGTGTTATAAAACTTCTCAGTCTTGTAGCAGCTGCCTCCATTTTTCTTCACCGTGGTTTTTGTCTTTATCAGCAGCTCAGTGACCTGTGAGCAGTTTGTCTCGTCTCTGTTGTTGAAGACCTGATCTCTTCCTCCACTGTCATTTATGACTTTCACAGGACAGCGTATGATACGATTCTCAAATGAGTCCTTGTCTTCATCAGTGAGGGGCCCCACAGGTAGGACCAGGATGAAGGCATGGACACCCTCAGGATCACAGAGGGAGATACACCTGAATGATTCCTCCATCACTGTCTCCTGAGGTTTTCCACACAAGGCAGGCAGCTCCACCAGGGAAACCCAACGTCCACACACCTCTCCCTGATGTTTAACACACTCTGATGAGTTGGAGACTGAATGAAGCTCTGTCTGACCTAAAATGGCCTCAGCTGCTGAAGTCTTCCCTGATCCGTTCCTCAAAGCCGGGTCACAGTTCAGATAATCTGTCTTCATAGTTTGACTCAGACGTGTTAACAGCTCTGAATGTTCCAGCTTCTCCTGCTTTAAGTATCTGTTCCTACACAGTCTGATCAGGTCTTTCAAGGTCGGATGGTTCATGTAGTTTTCACCTGAACTCTTCTCTTTGGGTGTTGATATCAGAACCAGTGACTTATCAAATGATCCATCACCAAAGTGGTTAAGCACTGTTTGTAGTCTCAGTTTCTGTTCCTCAGTGAAGTCTTCAGGCTGAAGAACCAGCAGGAACACATGAGGTCCAGGATCAGAGAGGCTCACACAGTTTTCTACAGCCTCTGTCAGTCTGATGTTGGGCTGCAGCAGATCAGGAGTGTTGATGATGAGAACCACTAGATTCTCTGTCAACTGTCCTTTGACTCTCAGACAATGAACCGGTTCTTCATCAGCACTGAACACGTTCTCTCCCAGTATGAGGTTCCCCACTGAACTCCTCTCAGACCAGCTGTTCCCCAGCAGAACAACCCTCAGCTCAGACACTGGAGAGAAAACTTACTGTGAGGAGGCAGAACTTAGAAACTGCAGATGTGTTTCAGTGGTTTCACAGCATCACATGATGCAAATGATTTAAAATAACATCTTAATCATTTTTTACCATCAACAGTTTTTGATCTAACTCAGTAACTGTTCTGTCTCTTTCCACTTCTCATGATACTGATGTTGGTTTCTTGCTGTCTGTGCGTCGACCTTTACATTCATAAGATCTGTACCTTTTAAATATCTTTAATCTGTCCGTGTTGTTTTGCAACACAGTTTATCTAAAGTCTTTCTCTTTATTGCGATGTGACCTGATGAAAACCACAGAGTCAATAATCTGATATAGTTATGTAATAAATATTCATAATGAACTATTTTATGTAGCATTGTTGTATTTACCACAAACACGTTTATTCCAATATATAATAATTATCTTATAAAACCTGTATTTGTAGAAAACAAGAAGACTTCTTATCAAACTCCCTTTAAACTACAACAGATTTATTTAGAGAAGCAGAAACAGCAGTGATCACTGTGTGTTACTGATCTTGGCTCCATAATCATGATCAATTTGTTCATCTGGACTTTGGAATAATTATCTGCTGATAAATCACCCGTCGTGTCTGTCAACCGATAGAGGAGCAGATAACTAACGACAGCAGCATTTTAGAAAGTGATTTCTACATCAGGTAACTGAAGAAACTTTGTCATAAGAAATAACTATTAAAATACTGTCACTCACCTGATCCTGTTGCTGTCGTCATGACTTACAGCAGACTGAACATTAGTTTTACACCTGTTGCAGAAAAACTTAAATCATTTCACAGCTGCAGGTGTGTAGTAATACATGTAATAAAAAAAAACATGAAACATGATTCAATAGTTAATCACTCAATCATAACAAAACGTGAATTGACGATTAGAAAGAAATGAATTAAAAGTAATTTCTCATGGTAGAGTTTGTGGTGTTCTGAGACCACAGAGTATAATTATTATATTCATCACTGGTCACTGCATGTTCTTTATATCTAAGTCTACTCACCTGAAACGGATCCGGCCTCATTTTACCTTCATGCTCATAAAGGAAAGTGACTCTTAGAGCTGAGCTGTAAACACACAGGTGTGTCAGGAGGCAACAAGAACCCTGATTGGACGGATTAACGGTGACTTTGATCCTAATTTTAATAGTCGCTCTGAAAGTTATCAAACCTTTTGACACAATTTACTACGTTGTAAATTTAATTTGAGATAGAAAATAAATTCCTCTTCACTCAGAGACAAAAATCTTTGAATTTCTCTGACATTTTTCTCTCAAACTTCTCGTACAGCTGAAAACTGGAGCTGATCTGTTTTTAATGTCCTTGTTGAAATTGTTTGAGGAAACAAGCTCCAGAGTTGGCAAGTGACATTTAATCAGTTTTCTATATAATCAGTTTTTGAAAAGAGCCTTGCAGCAGTGGGAGGGTCAGATGCTGTGTTACATATTTTTATTTAAGATCTGAGAGGAAGCTGAGTTCTCGTTGTTTGTCTATGACCAAAGTATATTTTCTGGCTTATCCTCATTTATTTAACCTGTTTCAAACCTAAATCAGTTTTCTGATCCGACAGCGGTTCAGTTAAGGTTTGGTCTGGTTTAGAGGTAGGAAAGTTTCTGAGTTGCATTAAAAATGTTTTTCAAAGAACTGATCAGCCACATCCATCCGTTCAGTCTTTGTTATCGTATCTGAAACATGAAAATCCTGAAATCATGTTTGTTGCCTCACTGTCGGAAACAGAGCAGAAGTTAACCAACATCCTGGTCATGGTTAGAAATGTCTGTGCGTTTGGTGAATGAAACACTTTGTTGTTTGTCAGGTGATATTTTGAATTTGATTTGAGAATCATGACCAAAATATTTCTCCGACATAGTTTAACAGCATATTGAAGCAGACGTAACATTTTTGTGTTGTATTGAAATTTAAACTAACAAAAGTGAAATAAACAGAAAAGGCCAGAAAGTCATTTGTGACAAATGTAATGAAATGTTCTGTGTGCTTTATTCAGTTGAAGTTAAAATGTGATTTAGTGTCTTTAAAACTGATCTGTTGTAAATCACTGTGACTGGTTATTAGCAGCCTCATCCTGACAGGTGCTGCCGGTGAGTCCAACGTGTCCCTGATCAAAGGTTGAGATTTATTATACAAACGAGTCCTGATCACCTTTCACAGATTTATTATTATATTTATTCACTGTCCAACATAATAGAACAAAGAAATATATAGGTCAACCAAACCACCAGTCACCAAGCTGAAATCCTGCTGTCTACTGGGGCAGGTTGTAAAATGTCGTCCATGAAGTGATGAAGATAAAAACATTGCTTGAAGTCTGTGTCTGTTGTCACTTTATGGTTTTGTCACAGTTAATTTTCCTTCACAGTCGAAAAACATAAAAAGCAGAAAATGAACCTTTAATTTCTGCCCAGTCTTCTTCTCTGTCAGTTCCCCTCTCCTACCACCAGGTGTCCCCACACGTTCCCTCTCTTCCTGGTTCACCCTCTCACCTGCCCCTCCCCTCCTGCATTTTTCCCTGCAATTCTACCACCTGACTCCGGCTCCACCAATCACACGCAGCGCTGCTCCAACACCTGACGTTTTCTTGTTGAGATTTTCCACCTGCAGTTTTCAAACCATCTGTTTTCTGGATTTGTGAACGCTGCTAACTCTGCCTGGTACAGCTCACCTGTTGTAACATCTATGTATCACTGAGTGAGCCTGATGTTTTCTGTCTGTTTCTTTTTTCATGGTTCCACGTTTGGGTTCTCTGTGCCTCATGTTCGATACCTGTTCCTAGTGATGGTGAAGTCGAGACAGTGTTGTGGTTCGTACTGAAGCGTAAGAGGTCACGTGACTGTTCCATAGCTTTCCATTTATATCTAAGTCTTAATCCCCGTGTCTTCACCTGATATAAAAATACTCTAAAACACCCAGGAAAACATTACAGTTTATTGATATTTTAGAGTCAAATTTATTGTCACTGTGGTAAGTTACGAACGTTACAAAAGATGGAATCATTCTCTTGAACAATTGTTCCAAATGATTCCATCTCCCAAACGTTCCAGTTCTGCCATCACTACCTGTTACTTTAAAATGTGGGAGTGTACTTTGTTAAAGTTGTATTTAAGCTGAAACTAAAAAGGTGTCTGACAGTAACCTGCAGTCAGTGTGTGGTAAATGATAAGAAACACAAGTGTGTGGAGCAGTTGGTTGTAGTAAATATTCATGATCAGTAACATGCAGAGACAAAGTAGGCACATTCATCCATTTATGTTCTATAATGTAGGTGTAGATTTAGAAGAACAGCCTGACTCTGTCCAGTGGAAACAAAATCCATCTGCCTGCACAGTCAGTATTATTCAAACACTAGTTCCTGATCTTTGTGTTGCAGTTATAACAGTAAATTAATAGAAATGTCTCTTTCCCCTTGTTGTGGTGAGTTTCTGTGAACTAAACTAAAGCATTATACATTTAGAATTTGACGCTGACATTTGTGAAACATGTTGAACATGAAGATAAATTACGTTTCATGTCAGGTTTTTACAGCTCGAGTTTCTGGTTCCGTCGTGTGAGCTCGATGCGTCTCGTTAACGTTTGAAGTTGGACGTGGGTTCAGCAGCTGTACTTATGGAGCATCGTGGCGTGTTTGGCCTCCTGCTGCTGAATTATAACCTGCTGCAGAACTCTGAGGTATTTATGAGCCTGAGGCCACCTGGAAAACGCTGCTGATGCATGTTGGGACATTTTCTGACACGGATGGGTTTGTGAGTCCTGAGCTCTGTGTGTAGTGGGACTGTTTTCTATAGAATCTACAGTAAGATGTTAAAGCTGAAACTAAAGTGCAGTGAGATGAGTCTTGTTGTGATGGGACAACATATCAATAAACTGAATTATCGTACAGACGCTGATGTGTGGACATTTCACTTCATATTCAAACATGTTGAACTGTACTGACGTAGAGTAGTTAGAGGTAAAGACCTAACCTGTGGTCACCTTCCAGATAAATAATAAAGTCCCATATTCAATTCTAACTTTATGAAACAGCATTTTTATGTTTAAATTTAATCAAATTTAATTTGTTGCTTAAGTCACAAGTTAAAAACATATAAATAAATGAAGCTGCTGCTTCTTCAAACACACATTTAGCAAAGTGTTAGAAAGCAGTTTTTTCTTTTCTGTTTTGATGAAAAATATGAAGGAGAACCAGGAACCAGGAGCAGCTGAGCTTTCAAGTGTTAAAGGTCCTGAAACCTGTGGTTTTATGGATCCTGCTCCTTCAACTCAACATGGTTTTACATGTTCATCACATCTGGGTCAGGAGGCCCCGCGTGCCTGGAGCTGGGGGGGGACAGGCGTCTGCATGTCTGCCGTCAGGAGGGACACATAAATACGAGAAGGTCCAGATGCTGCTTTCACTGTCGGACTGTGGGAGACGAAGGCAACAACATGGTCCCACTGAGGCTGGTCGCTGTCGGCTGTGAGTATCCTCTCTGCTCTGTGTCATGTTTCAGTGCTGGTCTCTCAGTGATTCATCAGAGAGGGAAGGAAAAGATTTGGACAGAGGGACGAGGAAATAATATATTATAAAAATAATATTTAGTTGATGAAAACACAATAATTAACTGATGAGGAAACAGTTAAGTTTTTCTTCACTGAGGCCTGAAGCTGATTCATCAGATCCTCATATTTTCAGATATATATTTAGAGAATCAACAGTTTTTCCAAATGTTTAACATTTCCAGTGTATTTATTTTCAGCTGCTGAGCTGCTTTCTTTGTTTCTTCATTCTGTCACTGTCATCATTGTTTGTGATGCAGTCTTATGCAGAAACATCTGATTTAGATCTTTGAGTGTTGAACTGATGTGAGATGTGTTGTGTTTTCAGTGCTGGCTGCAGTTTGGTGTTTCACTCGTGCTGCAGGTGAGTTTGTAGTGATGTGAGGCTGAAAACATCAAATTTACTACATTTTTATATCAACAAAAAAGTTTGAGGTAATGCGTTAGGAGACTTCTCTTTCGCAAATATAACAAATGTAGAAAATTCCCAGCATCAGTGTTTCTACACGTTGTGAAAGCTGCTGTTGAACATGAGGGAAGCTGAGCTGCAGATGTTTGAATGTAAAAAAACAAAGTGATGAAGATGAGGCTGGATGTCTGACCTGTGTGTTTCCACAGAGGGGAAGGTCGTCTACGCCTGTCACAACGCCACTGCTGAGATTTCCTGTGGTAGGAAAACACACTCATGTTACTGTCCCTGTGGGGACTTTTCTTAATAGTTTAGTCTTTCATTACAGCAGCAAAGAACAAAACCTAATAATAACCTGTAAAGGAGGCAGATTTGTTTTTTACTACCTGCTAATAATGGACAACTTTTCAACGTATTTTAATTTAAATAATTTATATCTAACGTGTTTGTCAAGTGTTACCACACTGCTGGCAGGTTATCTGTAAACATAGTACAGTAGTTCTCTTACATGAGGACAGTAACAACCTTTGGTTTTCTGTAAACCACAGAGCTCCTGGTTCACCACAGGAAGTGTTGAGACACCTGCAGTAAAAACCCTGTCAGTGGTTAAACTCTCTCCTCTCCCCTCCTGCAGACGTTGGCAGTAAGATAAAGCTGGGACACATCCTGTATAAGGTCGGCGTGGGGACGAGGTGCGGGGAGGGAAAACGCCACCCGGACGACGGACCCGACACCTTCTGCACCTTCCCCTGGGCTGAGATGGTGGTGGAGGATCTGTAAGGAGACAACATGTTTCTTCCTTCTTCTCTGTTCAGTTTCTTCTTGTAGTCAGTCGGAGTGAAGCAGGAGCAGAGCAGGATGAAGTCATCAGATCACACTGTATATCTGAAAGATTCAAATGTTTCACACCTGACTTCATCTACAGAGCAACAGCAGCTGAGGCTCGTGGGTTTTGTAGTAGTTGGAGAAAAAATAAAACTGGTTCGTTATTAATAAAGTAAAAACAAAATGTAGAGAAATGTGAAATGACGTGTTCTGAGCTGAGAAGGAACATTCAGACACATTAACACTGTCTGTGTGTCTGCAGCTGTGAGAACAGGAGGTCCTGTAAGGTCCCCGTCACCGAGCACGTGTTCGGTGAATATCCCTGTGAGGAGCAGACCAGGTACCTGGAGGTGACCTACACCTGTGCCAAACCACCTCCTCCGCCTCCAGCTCCACTAAAACCCGACTGTACGTATGAAGATCCCTGAATCCTCAAAGAGCTCTGTGAACAGTGAGGAGCTGTCAATAAGATGAAAGAGTGAAAACGTCATTAGAAAGAATAAAGTAGAGATTCTGGGTAAAATATGAAGTTTAGTTTATTTAACTAAAATCAAAATGACAAACGTGAAGCTCTGTTCTGATCTTGTGCTGAACCCTTTCAAACAAATAGAACAAACAACAACACAGACTCTTTGATTTACTGCCTCCTGGTGACTTATTTCTTTTCTCGCACCAGTATAAATCTCCTGTTTTTGGTTTGTGTTCATTCGTCTTTGCTCCTGACGCTCGTCGCTCTTCGTGTTTCTCTGCAGGTAAAGAACAGTCAGCAGGTGACGCCTGATGTTCAGACACACGTCATCACCTCCAGCAGTGGGTTCATACTCGGAACATGTTCTCAGGACAGAGATCGTGGTTCAAACCTTCATCATCTGTCCAACAAACCACAAAGATCTCTGATTAGATTTTGTTATGTTTAATCCGTCTGGACACAGTGTTTGGTTTGTCTTTGTTCTTTTACACTGAAATAAAGTCTCTTTATGTTTATTTCACTGTATTAAAAATGATGTAGTGACTTTTAGTAAAATTCCTCAAGACCTACAGTAGATAAGAGACTTTCAGTCACTATTTGAATTCTATTATATGATTAAAGACCCTGAATGGATTTGTAGGATGTACAGATGTCACTGCAGCTCAGAACAATCTGTCGCCTCTTCTGTGTGACATGTTCTGAATGAATAAATCTAATAAATAAAAAAATGAATTGGATCAAAAAAACGGTTTCATCTGATGTTATATATAATCTGTTAACCAAAAGTCACAATTTTTATTTACCATCTGAGAAAAATTCAGAGGCTACAGTAGAAGGATGTGTCCACTAGGTGGCGACATTTAACAGACTAAAAGAAATTTGATAATAAATGTAAACATCTATAATGATCTCATTTATGTTTGGTCACAGGTTTGTATGGAGGATCTATGATTCTCCCAGTTGTAAGCTAGAGTATTTGTATCTGTTACTTAAATAAATGTTCTCATACAAGTGTAAAATATAAGTAATAATAAAAGTATTCTAGTATTTGTCCTGCAGTAAAATGACCTGTGACAGACGTAATGTTTAATATCAGATGATGACTACTGATATATTTTCTCCGTAGAGGTGTTGAACTGAAGCTTATTTCACTGTTATAAAGGTTCTTTCAGTAAATACTCCCCCAAAAAACAGCTTTAACAAATAGAAGAATAAAGAATTGTTCTGAAGTAAACAGGAGATGATTCGCACACAAGGGCCACCAAAGGTTTCTGAGCTAAATCTACATTTTATTGTTGGAATTTGAATTTGAATCATTATTTTAGCGATGAATTCATGGGAGACTTTGGTATTTAGTCTCTTATTTACTGTGTTGAATATATCTGGGGCTAAAAATACTCAAGTCAGTGGTTTGTGTTCTGTTCTTCTCGGATGCTGATTTCTAAATGAGATGATGAATTTACTTTCCTCTGAAGATGTTGGATCACTGAGCAACTGTCCAACTCCTGTTTGTCCTCAGTCCAGGTGAGAAGCTTCAGACCCTGGTTCTGGTTCTGCAGGGTTCTGTTTCCTCTTGATGCTCTGACTCACATCAGTCCTTATGAGGTTTTCCAGGTTCTTTTACAGACTCCTAAGGACACAGGTCGTCTCTGTCTGTGAATCTTTCTCCAACTCCAATCTTTAATCACAGACGTTAAAATAAGAGCTTAAAATATTTCACTCTGCGTGTAATAAATATGACAGATTTACCTTGTGATGAACTTTTTCATGATAGTAATTTGTTGAGATGCTGGTTTCCAGTTTTCTGTCACTGACTCGTACAGAGTCCACAGATCCTTGATGTGTGACCAGGTGAAGCAGCAGATCTGTAACTTTAACGACTCACAGAACATGAATCAGGATGACATCAATAAAACTCAGTCTTCTAACCTTAAAGTTAATAAAACTGATTTATTCAGGACAAAACAGCAGAAAGTCTGATGATGAAAAGTGACTGATTGAAAAGCTTCCCATCCGTTTGTGTCATTAATCTTCTGACTGTCGTTTGTTGTTGTTGATCAGTTTCATTTCTGTGTTTCAGTTGAAATCGAAAGTGAAAGTGTTTGAAGTCTGAGTCCTGAACTCTGCTGTCTCCGTCAGTCTCCGTCAGTCTGAGAGTTCGTACCGGGCGGCATCATGTCTGGACCCGACGGTTTCCCGGTGGTCGTGGAGGGGGACTGGAGTCCGGATCAGAACAAAACCCTGAAGAACAAACTGCAGCTTTACTTCCAGAACAAGAGGAAGTCAAACGGAGGAGACTGCAGGGTGGAGGTGGAGGACGGAGCTCCGAGAGCCGAGGTCATCTTCACATCCGAGGACGGTGAGAGTCTCCGGGAACCTGGTTCCTGAAACCGGAGACCTGGTTTTAGTGGATTAGAAAGGTTTTAAATAAGAAACTGATTAAACCACTTTTCTGCTGCGGTGAAAGTGAAAGTGATGAAACAGGCCTGAGTTCAGTTTGACTGCGACACCGTGAAAACCTGCAGTTTTTTAAAGTTATATTTCATCAATAACTTAAAGATCGATTTATTGATTCTGCCCTTTAACCCTCTGACGTGTTTAAACGAATCAGTACATCAGTAACTTCTTCTCAAGTGTTTTCACATGTGAGAAGTTTCTCATGTTTCCTGTTACTGTGACTTTAATCAACACAGCGTGAATCTCTTGTTATTAACGTCAGTTAGCTTAGCTTCAGTTATCTTAGCTTCAGTTATCTTACCTTCAGTTAGCTTATCTTCAGTTATCTTAGCTTCAGTTATCTTAACTTCAGTTATCTTAGCTTCAGTTAGCTTAGCTTCAGTTATCTTAACTTCAGTTATCTTAGCTTCAGTTATCTTAGCTTCAGTTAGCTTATCTTCAGTTATCTTAACTTCAGTTATCTTAGCTTCAGTTAGCTTAGCTTCAGTTATCTTAGCTTCAGTTATCTTAACTTCAGTTATCTTAGCTTCAGTTAGCTTAGCTTCAGTTATCTTAACT
>JAUYWH010000027.1:23458637-23469392 GCA_034779795.1 Ctenopoma multispine
GCTTTAGCACTGCTGAAAGCTGCAGGACCTCAGCTGCAGAAAAGTAGCGACGACTATGTTGCTAAAAATGGACGTCTACGTCCAGGTGACGCCATGGTAACAGATGCTGGTAACCTGCCCTGCAAGTACATTGTGCATACAGTTGGTCCACGGTTCTCTGACTTTGACAGAAGAACAGCTGTGTCCCGTCTGAAGCAGTCTGTTAAAGAAAGTCTGAGACAAGCAGAGAGGGTCAACTGTTCCAGCATTGCCCTGCCAGCCATCAGTTCAGGTGTGTTTGGATTTCCTGTTGACCTCTGTGCTGAGACCATAGCTGAGGCAGTGAGGGAGTACTGTGATGATCCACGAGGTCCAGGATCGCTGACTGAGATTCACCTGGTCGACAACAATGATAACACAGTCAGAGTCCTGGCCTCAGCTGTCAACAAGAAGTTCAGCGACCTTGGACCTACCATGACAGAACCACCACGGACAGGCAGGAAAGGTGCTGAGGCTTCAGGGTAAGATATAGAAACTCTTCCTTTAATCATACATTAAGCCATTTTTGTGAATTCTCTTATACGTTGCAGACACAGAGGTAGATGAGAAGTCATCTTCTGCTAAAACAAAGTATTTTTCTCATATTGGATTTCTACTACTCTCTAATGTACGACACGTAAACCAGACAGACCTGTGGAAAAGTCCATTTTTATTATTAAAATTCAAGTTAAAATTACTTTTGTTCTTTTTTTTGCACTTGGCAGTGGATATGAGCGGGGGCAAGGTCGTGGTCAGAACCATTCACCCAGAAGCCGAGGAGAAGGAAGAGGAGGAGGAAGAGGAGGAACTGGATTTCAAGGAGGCCAGCTGGGTAAAAGGGGAGATCAGAGCAACTGGGGACACACTAGACCTGAACAGGGTGGAGGGTAAGGTTCTTTTTCAGCTTTTTTTCTACCATACTAGAGAAAAGTATGGGAAAGTAAAGGAAAAGCTTGTGATCCAAAGCATACCATGTGTCAAACAAGGTGGAGGCAGTGTTATAGTATGGGCATGTACGGCTGCCAAAGAACGGGCTTGCTGGTGTTTATTGATGATGTGACTGCTGACAGAAGCAGCCAGATGAATTCTGAGGTGAATAGGGCTCAACATTCACAGTACATAATGATGCTGAATAAACAGCAAAAGCAACTCAAGACTTTTTAAAGGCAAAGAAATTGAATATTCTTAATATAGATCTTAAAGTGAAACTTAAGACAGGTCTGGAAAAAAATCTTCATGGAGGAAAGTTATTGACTGCAAATGATTTTCTTCCAAGTATTAAAAAAATAGGGTTATATTTACAATTATGTCACTTGGTGATGTATCAAGGCAAAATCAGTGAAAACTCTGTCACTGTCCAGATACTTCTTAACCTAACTATGAGACCACATTATTGGAATCTGAAAGCAACAAAAGGTCCACACCTGCTGTGACGACATTCCTGTTCTTTAATTGATTGTAGGTCTGGGTGGATGGAGCAGACCACAGCTGAGGGTCTGAAGATTGTTCTCTGCACTGGAAACATTCAGCATCAGACTGTGAGTACTTACACAGTGGTTGCTTTTAAAGCACTGGTGTAGTACAACATATACCTAGGTATACAGCACACACCACCTTATTTTACAGTTGGCACTGCTAAAGTGTTGCATTTTGAGGTAAAACTGAAAGTAAGTGTAGTTTAAATGTTAATAAATCCTCGTTGAACAGGTAAACATTGTGCACATAAATGCAGTAGCAAAGGTAAAGCGGGATCCGAGTCAGTAAGCAGCAATAGGTTTTTACAGTTTAATTGTTCACCATCATTTTCTCTTTCAACTGTTGGCTTGTTTCAAACCTGTCTGAGCATACGACTGCTCATTTGTCTTGACATTTATGAATTCGTTTTTTGTGATACAGTACATAAGATATGGATTATCCTTGTTGGCATTCTTTATGAAGATACAGCAGAGTTGATAAAAAAGATTTAAATCAACAATTGCCAATTGATCATCTAAGTAACCATAAGTTGTAGTCCTAACCTTGGTATGATGCTGTGGTTTTGTTCCTCAGACTGATGTCATTGTCAACACCATCGGAGAGAACATGAACTTGAACCAGGGAGCTGTTTCCAAAGCTCTCCTGCAAGCAGCTGGACCCAAGCTGCAGTCAGCAGTTTCCTCTGAAGCCAAAGTCTCTATGCTGCAGCCCTGTGATGTCATCATCACCAAAGGCTTCCAGCTGTCGTGTCAGAAAGTCTTTCACACTGTTTGTCCCGCTTGGGACCATGGAAATGGCCAGGCAGCGGAGGTGAGAGATTTTATTTAAAGATTAAAAACCACTAAAAACTTATGTTAGAAAGGAGAAGTGCTGTTAGTGACCCCTGTGACCCCGACTGTGCAGATATTTCCCTTTATTAAGAACATTTACCAGTAAAGTACTAAAATAGTACAGTAATAATGTAAAATAATTCCCTCCAAAATGTATTACCATAGGGGCGGCACGGTGCTGTAGTGGTTAGCACGGGCGCCTCACAGCTAGAAGGACCCGGGTTCGATTCCCGGGGTCGGCCGGGTGCCTTTCTGTGTGGAGTGGGTTTCCTCCGGGTACTCCGGTTTCCTCCTCTTCCTCGGCCTTCCGAAATTGTCCGTAGGTGTGTATGTGAGTGTGCATGGTTGTTTGTATGTCGGCCCTGCGATGGACTGGCGATCTGTCCAGGCTGCACCCCCCGCGACCCGAATTTGGATTATTACCATAGAACAAAGAGCATTTTGGTAACATAAAATGAAAATACTCAAATTAGATTCAGCTACCTCACAGCTACCTTGATTTAAATCTTTACCCACCCAAACGGCTCTTGTCATCACTGGAAACCTGAACTTATCTAGACACTATCCAGAGGATCTTTATGTGAAAATTGTCTGAAGCAGTTGGTCTGGACAGATTTTATCTAGCAAGTTTAATTTAATTCTACAAAGTAGGATTAAACTCTTCTGTATAGAGAAGGTCCAAAAGATTTGCAGAAATTGAGTTGACCTGTTGACAAGTTTTCTATTTTGCAACTGGCAATGCCTTGATGTGCTGACCTTTTGTGTCATGTTGTGTTTCCTGCACACTCTACCCAGGTTCTTCCTAAAGAACGTACAGGCTCATATTTTCATTTTTCACATTTTGTTCAAACTAAATCTCCTGTTCTGTGTGTGTGAAAGGGTAACTCTGGACAATGTCCAAACCTGATTCTCCAGACATTGTCTGGAGTTCATGTGAGAAAACAACGCATGTAGGCTTTAATTAACAGTAATTGCTGTTGCTCCCTGTACAACTGTTTACTATCCTTGCAGTCCAATCTCACTTGTTCTCTGTGTCGTCTTCTTAATTCAGGCATTAATATGCATCATCAGACGTTGTCTGGAGCAGGCTGAGAAGCTTAAGATGACTTCACTGTCTTTTCCAGCCATTGGTACTGGAAACCTGAGCTTCCCAAGAGACCTGGTGTCCAATGTCCTTCTAACGGAGATCCATCTCTACAGCCTTAACAGAACTCCTCACTACCTGAGAGAAGTGGCCATCGTTGTTCATCCCAGCGACAGTCAAACTGTGGAGGCAAGTTTCTGCTTTGTTAAACCCTGTAGGGGGTTAATCAAGTCATGTGGTGGGTTAATTGGGTTAATTATTATCCCTAGACACCCAAAAAACAACCTATACTATACTAACCTTTGTTTGATAATTCATCAATAATTTGTGGTACTGGAATCAGTCTGTACCTGTTCTGAAAAAAGAAAATGCTACTGCCACTTTGAGAACGGTTTCCACCGTTTTAAAAAGGTTGGAAGTCAGTTCTGCAGAATATGTAAAATATGTGAAGTATATC
Organism: Ctenopoma multispine; assembly: GCA_034779795.1. Lineage (NCBI taxonomy): Eukaryota > Metazoa > Chordata > Actinopteri > Anabantiformes > Anabantidae > Ctenopoma > Ctenopoma multispine. Next base: position 23,462,503 of record JAUYWH010000027.1, read on the forward strand.
TCAATAGTTACTAACAGTTTAAACCTAAACATTCTTAAGTAATATATTATATATATTACACATTTAAAACATGAGTATGGGATATTTCCCACAGACAACAACAACATGCTTTGTATCTGTGAAGATTCTCAGTTATCCAGGTGATCTTGTCTGGAGTCATGGCAACTGGACTTCTTTCTTGTAAGGTTGAAACATTTCGCTCTGGATCCACAGAACTTTTTCAATATGAGGGAAGTTGGCTAGTGACCACAAATTTATCCAAGTTGGTTTCACCTCACACCTACCTTGAATGGGCTTGTTAATTCAAACAAAGGCAGGGGAGGGGTGTGTTATATCTACCCACAGGGACTGTTACATCTACCAACACCCCTCCCCTGCTTTTGTTTCACTTAACAAGCCCATTCAAGGCAGGTGCCAAAACTTAATGAATTGTTGATCAGAATATTTCTCAATAAAAGACTGCAGAAAATTTGGTCCTCCACTACCTGCAGAGCATTATGTTGGACCAAAAAAGAAATTATCACTGTCTCAGCTGCATTTCAGCACTGAATTGGTGTATGGCTTCCTCCTTTCTTAATAGAGTTTCTGTTTTCTTGGTACTTTCGAGCCCATGTGGCTATATTCAGCTGCAGGCCAGCTGACAGATCTTAGATCACCCCCACGCTTTTTTTAACTAGCAACATTGTAACGTGACTTTAGCGTTCATTTCGCCATCTCACATATGACGTTCTCTGTGTTCTTTTCACATTGTCATAATGCAGGATCACTGCAATTAAGTGTCTGATCAGTCTCCTGCTCTCTGACCGTCAGCAAGCCCGTCCCAAGTCATTGTGTCTGTCATCGGCTCTCTCTCAGCCTCTTTCCACTCCGGGGCAGGCAGACCCTCACGGATCACTCTCATGTAAAACAAAATGGATCGTTCTCCTTTCTCTCTCTGACACCTGAACACAACACGCCTTAGCTGGTTCTCCTGCTCTGCTGTCAGGCCTCTCTCATCTTTGATGAGCTACCACACTCAGCTGTTCATGTTAGAGAGAACATGAAATGTCTTTTATACAAGATTTAACCATGTTAAACTAGAGCTGGACTGGACAGTTAGGTCATGTTAAAGTCTGTTAAAAATGTTTACGTACTGTTTCTTAACTTGCTCTATAATGACGCTACTGCCCCTTGCTTCCTCCCCACTCACCCCCACTTGTTTCGGCCTCATCATCCCCTGGTTTACACTTTATGTCAAATCGGCCCCTTTTTAAAAAAGAATTCCTCTCGATAATTTATTGGCCCAGTTCTGGGCCCCACTATACAATAGGCCCTGGACAGGTTGACCCATTTGCCCCCCCCTCTCAGCGGCCTTGTTTACTAGTTGTTACACTGCAAAAAATTAAAGGAACACCTTAAAAACACATCAGATCTCAATTGGAAAAAAAATCATGGTGGATATCCATATTGATATGGAATGGGTAATGTGTTAGGAACAAAATGAACAAAACTGAAAACCTGATACAGCAGTCTAGTCCAATTCGTTAAAACGTCATTGCAGCAACTCAAAATGGTGCTCATTAGTTTGTATGGCCCCCTCGTGCTTGTATGCATGCCTGACAACGTCGGGTCATGCTCCTTGTGAGGTGACGGATGGTATCCTTGGGTATCTCCTTCCAGATCCTGACCAGGGCATCATTGAGCTCCTGGACCGTCTACCAGGCGAGCATGGAGGCCAGTCAATGGTATTAATTCCTTCATCCTCCAGGAACTGCCTGCATACTTTTGCCATATGAGGCCAGGCATTATCATGCACCAGGAGGAACCCAGGACCCGCTGCAGCAGCGAAGGGTCTAACAATGGGTTGAAGGATTTCATCCCAATACTTAATGGCAGTCAGGGTGCCAGCATCCTCCCCCACCTTCAAAGCCAACTAACCACCAGGTGGTGGTCAGTTGACAGCTCTGCCCCTCTCTTTGCCCGAGTGTCCAAGACATGTGGCTGCAAGCCCGATGACACGACCACAGATCATTGAACTGCGGCCCAGGGTGTAAGGTGCCAAGTGCACATATGGACACCCCTATGCCTGAACATGGTGTTTGTTATGAACAATTCGTGACAAGCACAAAAATCTAATAACAAAACACCAAACAGAATTCAATCTACAGCAGTTTGCCAATTGACAAGATGCATTGTGAATACATAGGTATAAGGTTTAGACAAGGAAGAATAGAGTGTGGTTATTTTGGCAAATTCTGTTTTCAAATCCAAAGAGAAATTGTAATGTTGGAAAAGGAACTGCATTAATTTAATATGTCAAAATGTTTGCCAGTGTTTCACCAGGGAGTTCACAGGTCAGACTGCTGAGAGACACGTCCAACACGAAGCACAGGAGTTTAACAAGTCACCAGTTCAGCCACCAACCAGGAAGCCGCAGCAGTCCTCAGGTAGGAAGACACCAATACTTTTCATTTATACTTTCATTCATGAACATTATCTCATACAAACGTTAGTGTTTCGTCACTGGAAGCTTTTTTCAGCTTAGAAAACTTTGTGAATACGACCTCAGTTAAGGGCTGTGATGTGAAGAAGTTGTAAAGGCTGGACAGATGTTAGAATCGTAAACTATGTACAGGGCTTCCTACTCTAATCTTGGCTTTTCAATATAGGTTTGGACAAAAAATATATAGTTTGGACCTTAGAATAAGCAGAGTGTCTGTGTGTGTGTGTGTGTGTGTGTGTGTGTGTGTGTGTGTGTGTGTGTGTGTGTGTGTGTGTGTGTGTGTGTGTGTCAGCCTCCTTCGGTCCTGTGTTGTCCCCCTCCCTCGGTGTGTACCAGATGCAGCTGGGTCAGCTCAGCCTCGAGGTGTCGTCAGGAGACATCACCAAGGAGAGCAGTGATGTCATAGTCAACTCCTCCAATCCAGACTTTACACTTAAATCAGGTGACACACTGGGATTTTCCTCTTGTTTATATCTGTTTTGTCTGAGAGTAAACATTACGTTAAATTACCAGGGGTTTTTGTATATTAAAAAAAACTTTCTGATTACATCATTCATGACATTTTTACCAAATATTATAAAAAATTGTCAATTTACTTAAGAATTGATGGTTGATTTAGAAAATGATGAAGTATAGTTGACTGGGAGTTAAAGATATGACTTAATATTTAACTCAGTTAAGAAAACATTTGTATTATTTTTTACTAGTAAAACATTAGCAGCATTATCTCTTGACCCTGTTCTGTCTCTGTATCATCTATCAGGAGTCTCCAAAGCGATCTTAGACAGCGCTGGATTAGCAGTTGAACTGGAGTGTGCCCAGATCGGTATGTAGCCAGAACTAAACCTTCATTTAACCACACACTTTGTTCTTGTTCAGCATCACCGCTCTTCGTAGGCACACATTTCAGTACGACAGCAACTAAGGCCTCAACGCCCTGCTCAAAGGCACATTTATTGAGTTTCTAAAGACTCTCTGACCCTCACCACACTGATTTGTAAAAACGTGGTAGGATATGTGGATCACATGGACTGTTAACAGTTAACACTCTTATAGTTATGACTGCTCTAATACGACTGACACTGTCACATTCAGAGTTTTCTTGTTTAACATTTTATCGACTGAACATTTTCCATAAACCACTAACAGGAGTTTATTATGGTGATTTTAGTGGAATTTGATTAGTGTATCAAATCTCATGAACAGGTGATTTTCATCAGTCTGGAACAAGTGATTTGTAAACAAGTTTGTGCAGTTAAAAGTTTGGTAAATCTGACTTAGAACAAACGTCACAGAGAAAAGTTTGTTATTCAGGACAAGATTACAAAAATGTTGCATGATGTTCACAGTGTTTTACAAGAATATGATGCTAGTGTTGTTTGGTTTCTCTCTGTAGTGAGATCTCCTGGTTACCAGCATCGTTCAATGATTGTGACAACAGCAGGGAAGCTTCCCAGTAAAAACATCATCCACGTTGTCGGCCAGAATGATCCAGCAGTGATTAAGGAGATTGTTTATGGAGTGTTGAATGTCTGTGAGGAGAACAAGTTCACGTCTGTCTCCTTCCCTGCTCTGGGAACAGGTCTGTCCAAACAAAAGCTTCATATACTCTCAAGCTTCAGTTCATGTACCATTACTAACATTTCACTGATTCACTGTGCAGCCATTTACAGTCAAACTTAGATTTCTTGGCAACTCATCTCAGTGTGTTTGAACAAATCAAGCATGCATTGAATCTGATGTGTTTGTATTGTAAACAGTAAATAGATTCTGTCTAATAGATTCATTCATTTATTAAGGGAAAAAACTGCAAACCTGCCTGGTCCTATGTGAAAAAAATAATTGCTTCCTAAACCTAATAACTGGTTGTGCCACCCTTGGATTATTACCCTTGTAATAAACTTAGCAGCCTGTAAGGGCCACAGTCATTACTTCATATTGTAACTGAATATACAGTGTTAAGTTTAATAGACTATGCTGTCTGTTTACATGAATCCTCTTCATCATCATCACTGATCCTTGTTGGCTTGATAGGTCAGGGAGGAGCCAATCCATCAGCGGTGGCAGATGCCATGGTTGGAGGAGTTGTCGACTTCATGAGGAAGAAGCGCCCTAAGTCTGTTCGAAGTGTGAGGATCCTGATCTTCCAGACGGCCATGATGGCAGAGTTTCACAAGACTATGAAGAGTAGACAGGGGGAGGAGGTGGAGGGGAAGAACGGCATTGTTGCATGGTTCAAAGGTACTTCACTGATATTTGGTAGTAAACTCTACCTACTCAAGGTGTTCTACTTGGTGTTTTATTTCTCTTCTTTCTCAGCATTTTGATCAGGATCGCTAGAGCCCTATGATTTTCGCGATGCGGAAAACGTGGACGGAATCACGGAATTAAACCATTAAAATGCAATCGAGTGTTTAACACGGAATGTTGTAGATATCGATGTGCGGGCAAAGCAAAACAACAGTTTCCAATGAGTTTCAGCCGCTGCAGTCCCCTGTACATGTCACCTGTTTAGACAGGACACAGCTTTCCACACACACAAACACACAGACAGAGAAGGAAAAACTCAGCTATGACGAAGAGACTCACTGAAACACAGAAGTAAATCAACACTTAGTGCTACGCTTAGAGCAGAACAGTACAAATTACTTTTTTAATCAGGAGAAAAACTCTTCTGTGAATTTTACAAGCAATAGCTTGGACCCGCAGGAACACGTGACGACCTCCATCAGTCAAAGACTCACATCAGAAACAGAGACTAGAGGCAAGCTAGCATGAGCTGCTCTTAGTCATACAAACAAATCAAACCTACAGACATAAGGTTTGTTTTTCATGAAAAATTAATCTCTGTTGTTGTTTACAGGTAAATACTGAAAAGCATTAGAAAAGCAGTAAATGTTCTGCTGAAGCCCAGCACTGTGCTTAAGTTTTTCCATCCACTCCATAATTAGACACTTTTAGGTGAATAAATATGAAAAAACGGAATTTAGGAAAAAATAAAACAGATTTCATAGGGCCCTAGATCACGCAGAAGAGTGAATTTGTTGTTGATCTGTTCTCTTATGCTTCAGACACTTGGAATTCAATTATTGGACGTGAGGAGGAGCAGTCCAACACTAAAGACTTGGTTCTGGAGAAGGAGGAGTTTGAACCTGCAGTTTTTCAGCTGTGTGCTGATGACGACAAGGTTGTCAAGCATTTAATCACTTTAAAGTCCTGTTGTCACTGAATAACCTTTTTTGGGAAAAACACAACCTGGAAGACTGAGAATCTTTACAGACATTTACCCACTTTATGTTTTAACCTCTCACTATTGAACGGAAAACTATTAACACAAATTATTACATAGAAACAAAATACTAGATGTTTTATCCATATTTTATTTTATGTGACATCAAATTGTTTTGTTTTTTTATTTACTTAGAAAAGTTAGACTTCAGAACTGTTACCTTAGAACAATTCCTTTACAGGAATAGTCCGATTTTGGTTTGACATCAGGTCCTGCACTGGGTTGCAACGAGTAACCTGCAAAAATAATTAATAATGAATAATATAAAAAAACTATTCATACTAAGTAATATGTGTAGGCAAAAGGGTAAGAATCTACCAAATGTTGCTAACCTGGCTTAGTCTGTAGTTAGAAATCTACACCTCTACAAAACAGTAATTAACATGTTTGATAAAACTCTACACAAGCAAAAATGTAACAGCTCTAAACAGACCTTCAGGTCATCAGTGACGTATTCCCTGAGCGGCACCTGTGTTGCAGACAACCATGTCAGACTCACAGCCAGTAGCTCACCCAGCAACTCCAAAAAAACTCATTCTCAGAATATTAACAGACTCTTACTCCAAATAACACAGGCTATCCAGGCACACGTGGATTGCACCAGCATTGCAAATGTATTACATTCACAAACAATCCCAGCCACTGCAAAACTGATTCGGTCTTCATAAATCACATTGCATGTGTATTTGTATTTTATCCCTCATGTATTGTGCATGCATGCACTGTTCAAAAACGCAGTCCTCTGTGCCCACCTGTAGTAGATCATCATTTAGCACTCACAATTCTTTAGTAAATCAGAGCCTAAATGTGCAAAGTGAGATTGAGGATTCTTACATGAGGCCCACTGTCTTTTACTACATTAAAATGGATCAGTGCTTGTTAGTTACCAGACTCCACGACTGTCTCTTCACCATCACAGGCTGTGAATCAGGCCAAGAAAAGGATCACAGATCTGATCGTGGCTGAGCAGGCACAGAGAATCATCACAGATCCATACATCAATAAGTTGTCACAAGCCGACATGGAGCAGCTGAAGAAACTACAGAGGGAACTGACAGTTAGCATCCACCTGAACAAAGGACTGGGGGGCCAGGAGCCCAGCATCCACCTGGAGGGCCT
>JAUYWH010000027.1:23469492-23502940 GCA_034779795.1 Ctenopoma multispine
TGGAAATGAGCAAACCTGTGCCCCCTCCCCTACCGGTGGAGCGGGGGGTATGAGAGAAGTAGAAGTCTGTGGAAAGGCCTGCAGGTTTAGCTGTGTCCTGTGGGCGGATCCAGGTCTCAGTCAGTGCGAGTACAAATACTCAGGATGACTAGAAGAGACATGGGAGAGTACACGCAGGTTCTCGGTGTGTTGGATCTGGGAGGACGCCTGGAAAGAATGAGAGGAATACTCTGCACGCACATGGTCAGAAGAAACTAACACCAGAAGAACATAAGTATTTTACCTGTTTTTACTGCTCGGCTGAGTCGCGCAGGACGATTATGTGTAATGTACAGGCGCGGGGCAGGATTTGAGTTTCTCTCTCCTTGATCAGCTCAACGCTCGTCCCCGTTTGCCACTTTACTCTCAGCTTACAAACCTCCAGATTATCTTTAGTCTGCCAGCTCTGCAGTGGGGACCAGTGACCTGAGAAGATTCCATTAACCTTATTGTCGTCTAACAAACTCACTCCTGCTCAATACACACAGACAGTCAAAAATGTCTTAACAGAAGTCACCTGCTGACAGCCAGGCTGTGTGGCACTTCACTGTGCTCCCACCCCCCTGCATCACAACCTGTAGCACATGCTTAGCCTGCTAGCCATAATCTATAATCAATGCCAGTAAATAAAATAATACACTCACCACTAGTGCCACTGACTGATGTGTCGTCATATGTATCCTTCTGCTGATTCACATTTGAAAATGGTAGTTTGCCTTTGTGTTTGTGTCTTTGTTTACATAATTTGGAGGCTTCATTTTCTCACAAACTAATTAAAAGATGAATGTTTTCTGTTCCACAGTTTATGAAAATAAGGTTGAGCTTACATGAACTTTTTTTTTTTTCTTATGATGTTATCAGAGGACAGTGTTGCTGCTTTGCCTTCACACTGGGACGACATGAAGGGCGACATTGTGAAGCTGGTTGCTGTGACTTCAGGATCTCAGGAATACAAGGATGTGGAGAAAGAATTTAAAAGAACTGGTCTTAATCCAAACATCATCAGTGTATGTGATAATTCTAACTATATACTGATTATTTTGTCATATTTGTTAAGTCAAAGTCATAATATTATAACTGTAAAATAATTCTTTACATAACTTTACACCTCTCTCCATCTCTTGATCAGTTTACACCAAACTCAGAACTATACTATACGTATATACTATACTGTGTTGGCTAAAATAAGCTTAAAATGTAACTGCTGCTCTGCAACTTGAAAAAACAACAATATTCAGATTTAGTAAAGAATCGATGCAAATAAAACACAAGTGAATGAAAACAGACACATTCAGCCTGCAGATTGTGTAACAGAATAAAATGACCTGTTTTGTTGTAACTGTGTTTGTAGATTCAAAGAGTCCAAAATGAGACACTGTGGCAGAGCTACCAGCTCATGAAGAAAGAGATGGAGAAGAAGAACCAACACAAAAACAATGAAAAGCTGCTGTTTCATGGCACCAGCTCAAAGTCCATCAACCTCATCAACAAACAAGGATTCAACCGCAGCTACGCTGGAACACATGGTAACCAAACCCTCACACACTGCTCAGACTAACGGTGGGAAGATAAACAAAGTTTTTTCAGTTTTTTTTTATTCTGGTGTTTCAGATTTTTTTTTTTGTTTTTTTTTTTTGCACAACTGGACCTTAATACTTTATACGTTTTTAGGACTGGGCCTAAATTATTAATTATTTTAACGCGTGTTGATGCAATTTTATTATTATTACTGTCCCGATCAAAAGTTTGAGACCACTTGACAAATGGCAAAAAAGTATATGTTGCATGGTTGGATCTTAACAAGGTTCCACGTAGAGCTTCAACATGCTACAAGAAGAAATGGGAGTGAGACAAAACATTTCTTTGAGCAATTTATTGAAACAACGTTTAAACTGAATCAGGCTGTTTTACAGCTGATCAATATCTTAGGACCACATGCATTTAAAAGGCCAAATCTGTGCAAAAATGTGGATTCATTACCATTTTCTGTCAGGTAGTCACACTGTCATGACGTTCTGATGGCAAAAAGCAAAAAAACGTTCCCTTTTTGAACGTTGTCGGGTTGTTGAACTGCATACTCAGGGTCTCTGACAGTGCGCCATCGCTGCTGAGGTGGGACGCAGTAAGACAGTCATTTGGAATTTCCTAAATTATCCTGAGTGTTATGGAACAAAAAAGTCAAGTGGGAGACCCAAAACAATTTCACTAGCACTGAGCCGGAGGATCTCTTTGGCTGTCAGAGGTTCCTTGTCCTGCGGGCATTATGTACTGTAGCCTTGTCCTGTTGAAAAACACAGACAAGGGCCCTCAGTCAGGAGGGATGCTCTCTTCAACATGTGGACATAGCCAGTGGCCGTTTGACGCCCCTGCACCTCATGAAGCCCCATTGTTCCACTGAAGGAAAAAGCACCTCAGACCATTATGGCGCCCTCTCCCCTGTGGCGGGTAGAAAACTTTTCAGGTGGTATCTGCTTGTTGTGCCAATAATGTTGGACACCAGGACCATCAAGGTTAAGTTTTTTCTAATCAGAGAATAGAACTTTCTTCCACCTTTCAATGTCCCATGTTTGGTGCTCTCTTGCAAAGTCCAAACGGTCAGTTCTGTGGTGATCAAGGAGATGAAGAAGATGTTTTTTGTTTTTGAAGCCCTTCAGCCTCAGATGTCAGGTATGATAGTTATGGGGTCGTAGCACCAGTAACGGCCTTAATTTGGGTCGAGTATCGTCCAGTGACTTGACGGACAGCCAATTGGACAGCCTGTTTCAGTTTAAGTTTTGTTTTCAATGAATTGCTCAAATAAATGTTTTGTCTGTTCCAAGCTCTACTTGGAACCTTGTTAGGATCCAACCATGCAACATATTTTTATCATTTGTCAAGTGGTCTTAAACTTTTGATCGGGACTGTATTTTGACGATGAAAGTCTGTCGCTCACTGGGTCTGAATAAAAACACAGACAAACAATAGGTCACAGGAGGGGTGTGATGTTTATCAGTACTGGCTTTGGATTGGCGTCGTAGCATTTGGGTGTGGGCCTGCTTAGGCATCGCATTGTTCAGCGTTGTAGCGTTTAGCAACAAGAACTGGAGGTGCTGAACTTTTACAAGGACATTTTAATTTTAAATCTCTTCCACACGGCAGAGTTGATAAAACCACTGTTAATTGTAACCACTGCAAAGTTGAGGAGGAGAAAAATAAACACAACCATGTAGAGACAGAAATGACATAGGATAAATAACATGAGACTGTTTAGTTAGTTTAATAAAAGAACAATTGCATGTTCTCCCCGGGTCTGCATGGGTTTCCTCCCACCGTCCAAAAGACATGCATGTTAAGTTAACTGGTCACTCTGAATTGTCCACAGGTGTGAATGTGAGCGTGCATGGTTGCTTGTCTAAATGTCGGCCCTGCGATGGACCTGCTATGAAAACCATCTTATTTGTTTAAAGTGTTTGAAGACTAAATATTATTGACATTTTGTTCATATAGCAGTACTTTTAAAATAAAAGTAAGAAAAACCAACCTTTTGAATTATTATTAAATTTTGCCCGCAACACTGCAATTAATTGCAGAAAAATCATGCGATTAATCGCAAATGAACATTTTTCTCCTTGCCCAGCACTAATTGTTTTATGATTTATTCTACCACCATGATTACATAGACTATAAGAACAAATAAATTTTTTTGCGTGTATCAATCAAGGTTTAGATTACAGTACGGTTACCTTGGCCCCGCAAAGTGATACAACATATGAAGGAACTGTTGATCAGTCACGGTTCTCTTGGTTCTCTTGGTTCTCTTGGTTCTCCGTTTCACACAGTCACCTTTCCATATTTTACTGTGCACTAGTATTACCATTTAAGGTACAGAGCGGTTTCACTGAGGTAAGTACAACCAGCTATCGGGGAAAACAAAGGAAGAATATCTTAAATGGGGCTGAAACATTGACATCAACATTGAATCCATATATTTATAAACAGTCTGTTGTGTTTCTCACAGATGGTTGTTTTATGGCAAAATAATCTACAGTCAGAGACTGTGTCCAAAATCACTGAGAAGAGAGTTCATAACCTCTGTAGTGCACTGAAAGAATCCCATAATGCACTAAGAGGAAGAGAGTGCTGAGTGATTTGGACACAGAAAATAGCAGTAATAATAACAGAAAATGTAGCTGAATAATAGCAAATGGGAGTTGATTTGTACATAATCAGCTTTTCGATTTTACTTTGCTTCCACAAACAACAAACAACCACGGCCCCTAGAATTCAGAGCTCACAGCCATGCATAACCGTAAACCCTAAACCTAAGCCTAGCCCTACTTATATTTAAGAATTTTACAATTAAGATTAAATAGCAGATCATAAAACAAATATTTTCTCAGTGTCCAGGACAGATGTAGAGTAGATTTACCTGTTACTGTACAGTACAAGTAAAACAGCTGCAGCAGTTTGCCTATGCCAAGAGCCGGCTCTGGCTGTAGTTACCAGCCCGAGACACATTCTAGTCTAAAGCTGTGACTAAACTTTTTGCCAACAACAAACAAAACATACATAACAACAAACACAAAAAAAAGAATAAATATACCAAATATTCACAGATTTCACACAGTGGACTTTAGTCTTACTGATTGTTGGTTTGGAATTTTAAAGTGCATTTTTCTAACACTGTATTAATGTATTTTATCAGTAACATTACTGGTCCTCACAATCCTGGACTTACCGTGTTTATTTTTCCTATAGGTGCCATGTTGGGTAATGGCTCTTACTTTGCTGTTAACCCCGCCTACTCAGCACGAGGCTACGCCAAACCTGACGCCAACGGACATAAACCTATGTACCTGGCCCGAGTTCTTGTTGGAGACTTCACCCAGGGAAAAGCTGGCATTGTCACCCCACCTGCCAAAGGTTCTAATGCTGCAGACCTGTATGACAGCGTCACTGATAACCCTACCAATCCAACCATGTTTATTACCTTCCAAGACACCCAGGCATATCCAGAATACCTTATCACATTTACATAAAATATCTTTAGTCTGAATTCAGCTTATAAAAACAAACATAATAAATAATTAATTAATTCACATTCACTGTTTTCATGCACAAAATGTTCTAATGAAAAAAGCAAATCAAAGGTTTTAGCATGAACATTTAATAAATCATCATGGTCCTTCGTTTGGTTTTACACTTTATAATTGGTTTTAGAATTTACATGAAGATATTTTAAGAAGGAAAAGAAAGAACATTTTTTCAGAGCAACAATTTCAGAGTCTGTAGCAGCCTGATCTTTTTCCAGCATGTTAATTAAAGAGTTAATGTGTTTTATCTTAGTCTAGTGAAATTTCTCAACACTTATTAGATGGATGGACATTTATTTCACACATTCATGGTTCTGTTAAGATTAATTGTAGTAACGTTTACCTGTGAATGCTGTAGCACCATGGTTAGTTCAGGCTTGTAGGAACTGAGGGAACTTGAGTGTTTTTTGCTTTTAGCTTTGATATTGAACTTTATCAATAAAAGTGACTTAATTTCAAACTTTAAGATCCTCTGACGTTTCATTCAGCAGCATCATGTCAAAATTGATTTTCCCAGCAGTGTTAATGTTGTTATGAATTTTCCAGTTTTACTCTCTTCATTTCCAGAAATTCTAATTTATTTCCATCACAGTTTAGTGATTTAGTTGTTTGTTTGTTTTTTAGTTAGTGAAACTTAGTTTTAGTTTTACTCATTGGTCACATGTACTGATCCTGTTGTGAACTTTGTGAGGCTTTATTAATTTACAGCAGGTAAAGAAATTATTCATATTGACTACGCAGGTATGGGCACTGGGTAAAACCTGACTAAATGAGAGCTGGGTGAAAACAAAAAATAACAGCACCGTTTTATAACTAACTAACCTTAACTAGCACAATTCTATCACCTCTAGTTATGATTCCATATCTGAGAATGCAGCTGACAGCAAGTGGATATGTGGAGATATGATTATCTTTGTACATGATGATTACACCAATCAGTGCAGGATGGAGATTGTCAGACATTAACTGTGAAAAAGTTTAAAGATACTGGTCTTATCCACCACTGAAATAAGCAGTACACACTCAGTGTTTATCTGATCTTACTTATAATTAAAACAAACTGGTTTTGTACCACAGTACAACATCATTGTAGCAAAAATTTGGCTTGATGGGACCAAGTGCTGTGTGTGTAAAGCGTTAGGGATCAGACGGTGTGAAGAAAACTGAATAAGTAAACCTGGAAAATGTTCTGCAGATATGAGCAGCGTGGCCTTAAAATGATTTCTAAGCAGGTTTATGCATGTTTTTTTTTTTCATTACGACATCATCACAAAGCAAATCACACCCAATCTAAAAAAAGCATATGTTAAGGATTTTTCCGAGTTCTGATTTGAAGTATCCTACCTTCATCACAGCTATTAGACGTCACTGCAGCAGCAGCAACTTCCCGTTGAACACCTGCACCTCCTCACCTCTTTCCCTCTGAGACTCCCGTACTTTTTAAATCCCTGGAATATAACTTTTGTGGGTATAAATGAAAAAAAGTGATAGTTATGATTTAGCAGAATTTCTGAGCCATCAGATTCTTAGACAATAAAGCATCAACAACTTATGACCTATTTTCAGGTAATCAGTGTGCAAAACCTGCTCATTCCCTAAATAAAATCTGCAGCCTGCTTTATATCTTCTATCTGACTGTGATTATTAATAATATCATTATCATCATACAGTATTTGGTGACTCTAAGAAGCGTGGAAGTAAAATTTATAAAAACTCTAGAAAATACAGAGGTGACAGGTTCTGTCTTTAGCTAAGTACTTGCAAGTAAACATGCAAGTACTTAGCTGAAGTAGTGAAAGTGTCAATTTAAATAATATTTACTAAGTTGAAATATAACATGCTCTAAAAGTTACTTAAGTGGAAAAGTACATCTGGGAGTCCATCTGACCAAAGTATTTCAAACACTGTTGAACTTGCTGCTGTTTGTACAAGAATCTTTGAGTTTAGTCCAGATTTATTCCGCGTGTCTCATTCGAACAAAACGGAGACATGAAGCTTAAAGTATATCACAGAAATTTCTTTGATTTCTTATTATTTAATTGGGTTGGGCTGTTTGGTTTTAAATTAACTTGTGGATATTACACCTGGATGGTTCCTAACAGTCATCCAAGACAGAGTTTGCATTTCTAACTAACAGAACATTGTCAGCTATTGAAAAATGCTCATTAGTAAGTAAGAATGGTTTAAAATATTAATGCTGGACGTGATTCAAAATTCAAAGACGTTCTTTCATCTTTTTCTTTGTTCCAGTTGCTCCCTGCTCTCTGTAAGGACCACACAAACACAAACACAAAATAAAAGAGCTGTGTCACAGATTGACTTCATACTATGACTAACATTACCTCAGTGAGAGTTATACTTAGGAATGTACTTGGACAATAAACTCGACTGGTCAACTCACACAACAGCTCAGTATAAAAAGGCCCAGACCCGGCTATATTTTCCTAACCCTAACCCTATTAACCACACATGTCCAGACTTATATTCTAATAAGTTTATGAATGAGTCCAGGCAGACGTTTGTCCTTCCAGGCATTATTGACGAGAATGGGACATACGTGAGGTCACAGTAACCTCTGGCCGCTAAACTCGAATCAGTTTATCTTTGACCTCAAGTGACAATTTGTTTCAAATTTGAAGAAATTCTGTTGAGGCGTTTCTAAGACATCACATTCACAACAAGAACTAGATGAACATGAGGTGAATGCGACCTTGGCCTTCGGCCTCCAAAATCACTACAACTGAGACAGTTGTACCAAATATGAAAAAAATTCCCGAAAGCATTCTTCACATACTGCGTGCACAGGAATAGACTGCAAGAGCTGGATAAATATCATGTGACTGTGCCCTTTGACCATTGACCACCATAATCTAATCAGTTCATCAGTGAGTCCAAGTTGACATTTGTGCCAAATTTGAATGAATTCCCTCCAAACGTTCCTCAGATATCACATTCACAGGAACTGAGAGGCTTGGACGAGACACAAACAGCAAGTTGTAGCACCTTAAACGGTTCTACCTACATGACAATAAAGCTCAGTGTCAATCAGATTTTATACGTAACATAAAAGATTACAGCTGTAACGGAAGTGTGAATATCCGCCTACATCACTTATAAATAATTGACAGATATTATAATCAGTCCGCTGGTCGAAGGTCTGGTTTATTGGATTATGATTGTGTGTCACTACCAAATTTGGTCAAATTAGTTTTCAGATCAGTTTTGTTGAGAAACTGATTTCAGTTTATTTTCATTAGTGATCACAGTTACAAACTCAAAGACTCGGATCAGCTGGCTGGATTAGTTAAAAACAGGTTTGTACCAGCAGAATAAGAAACGTGGCCGAGACAGAGGAACCAGACTGAACAGAAGAACCGACACCAGAGTCAGAGTGAACCACAACATCATGAAGTGTTACTGTTAACATAGCACCTGCTGGAAGGCGGAGTCCGGTGGACTGCAGGGGTAAAGTCTTCTTTACGGCTCCTAATGCTGCGTTTACTGAGCTCAGCCAGTGCAGAGCAACACCTGCAAGACTTCACCTGCAGACACACAGAAGACAGGTAAGAAGCCGCAGAAACTAAACTACACTGATTTATGATGAGATTTCACTTGCTTCAAAAATAGCATTTCCAACCCTTTCAAAGTAAAAGACACAATCTAACTTAATGCTCCAAACATACTGACCCGTAAAAGATTTGGTCTTTATGAGTTTTATACAGAGACTGGACTTTGTCTCAACTTTAATTGTTTCTCAGGTTCAAGACAATGATACTACTACTGTCACTACTACTACTACTACTACTACTACTGTCACTACTACTACTACTACTACTACTACTGTCACTACTACTACTACTACTACTACTACTACTACTACTGTCACTACTACTACTACTACTACTACTACTACTACTACTACTACTACTACTACTACTACTACTACTACTACTACTGTCACTACTACTACTACTACTACTACTACTACTACTGTCACTACTACTACTGTTACTACTACTACTACTACTACTACTACTACTACTACTACTACTACTACTACTCCTCCTAGTAATATTAATAATAATAATAATAAATAATAATAATATTGGAGGCTGGTGTTGAATTTAATGAAATGTAAAGAAAACGTATGAAGTTATTTTATGATTTAAGACGTTTGGAGAACATGTAGATTCAACATGTTTCATTAACCTAAATGTTGTTTTCCCAGACATGGAGGAAGAAGTTCCCGTCCTCGTTATTGACAACGGCTCCAGTATGTGTAAGGCCGGTTTTTCTGGAGAAGACGACCCCCGTACCGTCTTCCCGTCTGTCGTCGGCCGCCCCAGACTACATGGACAAAACGTGAGTTTTAGGACAACAGATGTTTAACACACAAATAAATCCAGAGAAAGGTTTGACGGTGAATGTGTGTGTTTGTGGGAATGGGACAGGAGGACAGCTACGTGGGACATGAGGCCCAGAGCAGGAGAGGTATCCTGACCCTGAAGTACCCCATCGAGCGAGGGATCGTCACCAACTGGGACGACATGGAGAAGGTGAGGACAGAAAACAGCCTGAGAGCTGTGGATGTGGAAATACTCAAAAGTGCAGAAATATCCAAACTGAACTTTGTTAAAGTGAACATGTCATTTTATATCCACCTGTGGATTTGACAGTAATGTCTGCAGCCTCAAACTAACCTCTCTCCTGTCCTGCAGATTTGGCATCACACCTTCTACAACGAGCTCCGTGTCGCCCCTGAGGAACACCCAGTCCTGCTGACTGAGGCTCCCCTCAACCCCAAAGCCAACAGGGAGAAGATGACTCAGGTGTGTTTGTGTCTTTTGATTATTCATGATTGGATTTCTGTGAAGATGTCACGAGTCAAAGGCAGCTGCAGCTCTGACTCTAACATTTGATAAAGCTGCTCTCACTTTTTGACTTTGACTCCACGCTCACTGTTCCAGGTCATGTTCGAGACCTTCAACACTCCTGCCATGTACGTGTCCATCCAGGCCGTCCTGTCTCTGTACACCACCAGTCGGACCACAGGTCAGAGCACAAACGTGTGATCCTGATTTAACTTTGACTTCCTGATTTAAAAAATAATGTCTAGTAAGCTTCCTTTAAGCAGCAACTGCAGCTGAACAAATCTGTGTCACGTCCTTAATTCAGGCTGTTTCTGGATGTTTTGCTGCTGCAGGTGAAAAATCTCCTTCAGAATCTTTCATTAGAATATTTTATGACAAAACATCCCAGACAGGACAGACTGCTTCTAAATGTTTATTTTAGTTCCTCATTTCACATAATTATAAAACTCTGAGTGCAGAGTTTAGGCCTTCACATAGAGAGAGGACGTAGCTGGAAAGTCTGGACAAGATTCACACACATCTGGGTTTACAGTCCCCACTGGGCCTTCATCTGCTGCCTTGTGGCACAAACGTTACATGAAGTTCAGGTCAGAATAATGTTTGCTTGTTAAACTGACCTCACTGACTACAGTAACGGCTCGGGGCATAAAAGTGGTCCCGTAACACTGAACCGTGGAGGTAATCGATCAGTATTTGTTTGTTAATGGGTCATTTTCATCTTGCAGGTATAGTGATGGAGTCTGGTGATGGTCTGAGCACCACGGTGCCCGTCTACGAGGGCTACGCTCTGCCTCACGCCTTCCTGCGTGTGGACCTGGCTGGTAGAGATCTGACTGACTACCTGATGAAGATCCTCACAGAGAGAGGCTGCAGCTTCACTACTGCCAGTACGACACATTCACACTTTAAGCAATTTAGAATCTTGTCATTTTTCTGATGCTGCTTGTGAAAGTGCAGCCTGTTAAACATTTAATGTGAACTTCCAGCTGAGCGTGAGATCGTGCGTGACATCAAGGAGAAGCGCTGCTACGTCGCTCTGGACTTTGAGCAGGAGATGCACACAGCAGCTTCCTCCTCCACCCTGGAGAAGAGCTACGAGCTTCCTGACGGACAGGTCATCACCATCGGCAACGAGAGGTTCCGCTGCCCCGAGGCTCTGTTCCAGCCTTCATTCCTCGGTTTGTTACCTGTATTTTGTGACCAGTGTGAGAAACCTGACTCCTTACCACAAAATGTTAGGCTGTTTTTTTAGTGGCACATATCAGAACCAGGTCTGGTCCTCCTCATCTCTCACATGCTGCTTTCTGGAGGTCTTGGGTTAATCCAGGGTGATGACTGATGGACGAGATTTAATCCTACTTTTCTTTTTTTTCTGACATCGTCTCTCTGAGCAGGAGCCAAATTTCTGAATCCTGTAAAACATGACGTGTGAGTGAGTCCAACATCCAGATCTTACTGAAATCTTTAAGGTTTGTCTGTTTAGCAGTGTAGAGACTTTAAAGGTTTGTACATTTTCTTCGGAGAACTTTAAAGATCTCAGCTTTATTCAGAGCGTTGTTGTAGTTGTGTTGCTTCAGAGTCGTTTCTGGTCTTTCCCACTGTTTTTAGAAACGCACAATTACAAAGAAGAATATTTTGTCCCTAATTTATATTTAAGTCAGTTCTTAACCGTGGACACGCTGGATGTACTCACATCACATAAAAGATGACAAACACACTGCTGGAGATGATTTTCACAAAACCAAAAACAGAATCTGTGGCGTCTTAAATGCAGCTGATTGTCCACAAAGATTTCCCCAAAGGGATTAATAAAGTTTCAGTTGTTACTGGGAAGAATGAGGAAGAAAGTCGTTGAGCCATGCTACAAGAGAAACACTGGGAGCACGAGAGGGCAGTAAGTAAAACTCTAAGTCTTCTTCCTTGTGTGTGATCAGGAATGAATTCAGACGGTGTCCACATGATGACCTACAACAGCATCATGAAATGCAACACTGACATCCGTAAGAACCTGTTTGCGAACACTGTGCTGTCTGGAGGAAACACCCTGTTCCCCGGCCTCGAGGAGCGCATGCAGAGGGAGCTGACCGCCCGGGTCCCGCCCACCGTAAAAGTCAAGGTGCAGTGTTTCCTTACACGTGGATGTTGTTAAAATGAAATTCCTATTCAGCTAATCAGCACTGGTGCTGTAGAGGGACCCTACAAGCCACAACGCTGTCACACACCTTCGAGTTATCCCTTATAAACATTTCTATCCTGCGTCGTCTCTCTGTGACTCACCTGTTTTCTCTCCTCACCTCCAGGTCCTCGTTCCCACAGACAGGAAGTGCCCAGTCTGGATGGGCGGCTCCATGCTGGCCTCCTTCCACACTTTCAAACAGATGTCGATCAGCAAACAGGAGTACGATGAGTCCGGCCCCGCCGTCATCCACCACAAGTGTCCCTGAGAGCTGCAGTTTGTCCTGTGAGAGCAGACAACTTCACATTTCACTGTTTCAGCCGAACTGAACCTCAGAAACTTACCAAACCTCCTGTGAACATCCAAACAACAGTTGTTGGTTTAAATCCGTTAATGGTTAAATCATGTTCTAGTTTCTACTTGTCAATAAAGTGTCGATATTTGTTTGCAGCTGCTTTGTGTGGTCCTTGACTGCTTGGTTTTCCATCCATCCTCATTCCTCTTTACCTGCATCCACACATTCAACAAAACCTTAAAGGGATCTACCCCAAAAAAATCTATATATTAAGTAGTGTGTGCAGACGTGGGTAAAAAACCGTGAGCAGGTAGCAGGTGAGAGGAGAAGAAGTTTCCTCTCTTACTAACTGTTCAGCTATTGAGGAACTTGCAGTTTTTCTTTACCAGCTCCATTTTATCCCGCCTATCTGTCAGAACATGAGTCAAAACGCAGCTGACTCCAGCAAACGGAGGTATTGTCTTTGTGGCATTTTATGTGACAAAGTAATTGCCCCTGGGGTCATTTTTGTAGGCTGCCCACTCCTGGGAAGCTTCACCGCTGTTCCAACCTCATATAATGCACTTAACCACGGTTACATCATGATTTAACACATGTCACAATGGACCATGTAGGTTTCAATAGTTTTAAATCACTTAAAAAAATTGCATTTTGTGTTTATTCGGATTATTGGATTAAGTGTGACTAATATGCATAAACATAAAAATCATGAAGGGGCAAATACTTTTTGCTCGTCTGATGAGTCTGAGAATATAAAACTGTCTTCAGCTTCATCAGACTTCCCCTTGTTGTCAGCTGCAGTTAGCAGCTGTTGTTCGCTTTGTAACCAGAGGATCCTGGATTTAATGCACGTCATGTTTACAGTATTAAACTCAGTGCTGACCAATCTTTTTAACTTCCTTTGCATGTTTTCTTCTTTATATTCTTCACATGGTTTTCTCGTGTTCTAACTTCTTCTCATACATAAAGACTAACTCGTGAGCTGCAGTACATACTGTATGTAACACTGGCTTAGAGAACTGATATAAGATCCTGTCCTGATTAAAGCTGAGATCTACAGCCCCCCTATCCAGCGCAGCCTTTCTGACAACTACTTGCTTCGTACCACCTGTTTGTTCCCTGCAACTCATACGATGTGTTGAAAGCCATAATTTGGTTGCTGTCCTTTGTCTGCCTATAAGAACCGGTGCAGAATGTAACAGAACCTGAACAGGGGGGCGTCTCCAGAGCATCTTTTGTCACCTAACTAATTACCAAGAACAGGAATTTTCTTCTTTGGGTGTTTTTTTTAAGGCATGTTCACAAATACAGAAAAAGTTAAAAAATCTGGATCCATGTTCTAAGAGTTCTTTAAAGTCTCCTTGATCATCTAGAGCTGGTGTGAAGAGGGTCTGTGTTGTGGTTTTGGACCTGATCCAGTAACATTAACCCACTTTATAATGTGCTCTTCTAGAATCTAATGCAAACCTTATTTTCTCTAACTGCTCTTCTTCTATGGAGGCAGGCTCTACAGCGGACGGGCTGAACTGAGTTTGCTTTGACAGTTTGATGGTCGTCCGGAGCCGTGGGCAGTTTGCCTGAAGGCCGTGAGTGCACAGGTGGCTGCTCCGCCTCCGCCACGAATCTACTGAAAAAATGATAATCACTGGTTTTTCTTTGGCAAGTTGAAAACTGCATTTTACTGGTTTTACTGGACCTTGTGGAGGAAAAGAGGCTTTTTAACTAAAGTCTACAAGAGTGACATGTTGTCAAACTTGATTAAGAAAAAGATGTTGACTCGTCACTTTTTGCTAATGGTTATACTGGTCCTTAGAGACTTTTAAACTGGTCGACAGGACTGGATGAATTAAAGGTTGCAGGAATAAATGCTCTCTGTATTTCATATTATTTAGTCATTCACTTGTCACAGCAGCAGCAAAAACAACATAAATAAAGTAGAATGAATCTAAAATGTACCACAAAAACACAGATACACCAACAGTGTAATCAGAACAGTTTGAGAGGTAACATATCATGAGGGGCAGTGACTGCACTGAGCTGACAGCTGAGAAATCAGATCAGTCTGAGGTTATCCAGGTCACTGCAGTTTGTTGGAAACGACGGAGACAGAGAAGTCTGATGGCAGCAGGGTTAAGTCATTAAATAATGTTGATTAGAGTCCCTGAACCAAACGACGGTTCCTCACGAAGCCAGATTCAGGAAACAAGACTTTCTGGATTATTCTCGTACCTGCAGAGAGGCGAGGCCCTGTGGGCTGAGGGGGTACGGCCTATTTAAAGAGGGTCCAACCCTGATGCTGCATTTACGGAGCTCAGCTGAAGCAGAGCGACAGATCTTCACCTGCAGACACAACCAGCCGCTCGTGCACAGGTAAAAGGCAGCAGCACAGTCTCTCCTGGTTCATGTTGTTTTATCTGAAATAGTTACTGTTCTAACAAACCAGCATTTTCTTCTCTAAGTTCTAGAAGGTGAAAATTATTTTTAAATGTTTTTCACTTGTCTGATTAATTTATCCTGGGAAACGTCTAAAACAGCTCTTTCAAAATAAGAGACGTGGTCATGGTTATTTGTGTGTTTTATGCAAAGTTTGAACGTTTTTGACGTTTTTAAGTTTCTGAGGTCCGAAAATCCTTTTTTCTAATATTATTACTAATCACACAGTCCTCAGAAAGAGTTATGGACATGCCACTAATGTGTCTAAAAATCAGCACCCTTTAAGTTGAAACCTCAGTCTCACCTGGGACGGCTGCTGACTTTCATTTACATCTGACATCTGGTGAAGTGGAATAACATTTCGTAGCTCAGCTCTGAGGCTGTGAGTTTGAACGAATGAGTGTCAGGAGAAGAGTTGGTGATTTCTGTGTCTAACATCCTGAGTCCTGCTGAGTTAATGAAATAATCTAATTTTCACCAAAACACAGTCTTTAAAGAAATAATGCAAAAGATATGAAAAGCTGAAAAAGGTTGAACTGAAATAAAACCAAGCAACAGAAAGAAGTGAAAACAGGTGGAGAGCATCACAGACGTCAAAGATAAAGATAAACGATCAGCGTTTCATTAGGTGAAACTTTTAGTTTCAGAGATGCAAGAAGACGCTTCTACCATCGTCATTGACAACGGATCCAGTGAGACGAGGGCTGGTTTTGCTGGAGACGATGCCCCTAAAGCGGTCTTCCCCTCAGTTGTTGCTCGCGCCAGAAACAAGGTACAAACAAGAAAAGTGAAAAACTAACAACGGAACCAGACGACTTGTGTGAAACTCTTTTCTTTAGGTACAGAACTTTCCGTTTCAGACCTTTGGCTCTGTTCTGGCACAGGGCGTGGCCATGCTGCCTTCTGGAAATGTGGGAACTTGAGGACTAGTGTTTGGAGATGACTAATGAGCACTGGAGAGAAAGTTAAATTTACTTCACACCACTCAACAATAATTTATGATACACTTTGATAGTCAGGACTTCACTTATTTTGGTAAACAGGTAAACTAAAGCTCGGTAACTTCTTCGCTCCAGCACAGAGTAATTACACAATTATTGCTGTGTTCACAGGGTCGAGGAAAATGTGACTGTCAAACTGTAGCATGAGACATTACTGATTGTTTGTGAGCTGTTATTGGTGTAAAGTAGGATCTAAAACAGCCTGAAAAATGTAAATGTAACGTGTGGTTTTTTTTCAAATTGTGAGTCTTAAAGTTCCCAAATTTCCTGAAGGGAACATGATCCAGTCCTGTTAAGCCGCTGTGCCAGAACTGGGCCAAAGTCTGAAACTATATAAATAATTTAAAAAACCACAGTCTGTACCTGAAGAAAAGAGCTGAAACTGAGAAACTGAAAAACTAAAACCTGAGAGTGGAAAAAACTAAATCAGCAGTAATTATTATAATAATATTAAATAAATGGTTTAATGCAAAACTTACATTTAAATTAAAAACGCTTTCATACAATTATTTATTGTTCGGTTTTCTTCTTTTTTATTATTATTATTATATTTAGATTGTTGTTTTTCAAATTGACAAACCTTACAGCACCTGTGTACTAGTACTATGAACAGGACAGGTACCTACAGTGTACTGATTATAAAGGTGTGTTTGTGTGAGGTGGGACCGGGACAGACCAACTTCTATGTGGGAGAGGAAGCCCAGAGACAGCGAGACGTCTTGGCCCTGAAGTACCCCATCGAGTACGGTGCCATTGTCGACTGGGATGGGATGGAAAGGGTGAGGATAGTTAAACAGAGAAACCAATCTGAGACCTGTGGACGTTTCAAATGTAGTTTTGTGTCATCATATTACACAGGTTTGGTGTTTAAACCAAATCCACGGCACAGAAAACAACAACTGTGTCTAGGGTGACATTCAGTGTTGTCCCATTGTAGTTTAAACTATTCTCAAAGCACCTTCACCTGCAGGGACAGTGATCAAGATCAGGTGTAGTGCAAGCCGAGTGGCAAGCAAGGACAAAGGTTCTCAGTCATTCACATTACGTTATCTTGATGCTGTTAGATGAACCCGACAAAAGACAAATCCAAACAAATCCAGTTGTGCTTTTTCTTCTTCTTGTTATGCTGATGAAGGGTATTTATCAGAGGCCACGTACAACATTCATCTCATACATTGAGCAGAGATGCATTGATACCACATTTAGCAAACGACTAATGTCCAGCTGCAGCCCCTGGGCAGGTACACACAACACACAAGAGTCAGCAAGTAGTCAAATACCATTACATAACTTAAATCCTAAATGGGCGCTGCAAGGAGGCTCTGACCCTTTGAGAAACCTTAGATCAGCGAGAAACAGTGAGGAAAACACTGAACCAGGTCTTTACCGTGTTATGAGGATAAAACTAGGAGATAAAGGTAACTCACTACAGACGGATGAAGGATGTCTTGATTCATCTGGATCATTTTAACTAGTTTATTTACTGCTGGATAGAACAAAGAGTATTTATCACAAAATTATACTTAGTTACTTCAGCTGGAGAAGAGAAACAAAATAAGTTGATAACCATTGATAGTCATTCAATAATGCAGTGGATACAAGTATCTGTTATAATATGCTGTTATTCTAACCTCTCTCCTGTCCTGCAGATCTGGCATCACACCTTCTACAACGAGCTCCGTGTTGCCCCTGAGGAACACCCAGTCCTGCTGACTGAGACTCCTCTCAACCCCAAAGCCAACAGGCAGAATATGACACAGGTGTGTTTGTGGTGACTCCTCAAAGTCTATTGATAATTCGAGATTTTACTGCTGTGAATCTTTGGAACAGAAGAACAGGATTGACTAGCACTTCATGAAGACTCCAAAGCTCTTCTGGCCTGACTCATTACTGGAAGACAGGATTCACTGCAGTGTTTCTGTTTTTTCTTTGGTCCAGATCATGTTCGAGACCTTCAACACTCCTTGCGTGTACCTGGGCATGCAGGCCGTCTTATCTCTGTACGCCGCCGGTCATCTCACAGGGGTTGTGATGGACTCTGGTGATGGTGTGACCCACACTGTGCCGATCCAGGAGGGCTGCCCTCTGTCTCACGCCATTATCCGCATGGACCTGGCTGGTAGAGATCTGACCGACTGCCTGATGAACATGATCAATGAGAGAGGATACAGCTTCACCAGCAAAGGTACAACACATTCACACTGATGAAGTAAATGCTTTAGGCCTATTTTAAGTTTTCTATGTTCAGAATATTTGAAACTTTGTGTTTTATTCTAACACAATTTTACATTTACAATTTTACACATTTTAACTCCAGCTGATCGCCAAACTATGCGTGACATCAAGGAGAAGCTCGGCTACGTTGCTCAGGACTTTGATGCGGAGATGTCCAAAGCAGAATCCTCTTCTGACCTGGTGAAGAGCTACAGGCTTCCTGATGGACAGCTCATCACCGTGGGCAGTGAGAGGTTCCGCAGCGCTGAGGCGCTCTTCAAGCCTTCGCTCCACGGTTTGTTACCCACATTAACACTCACTAGTCCTCAAAAGGCTGAATCTTCACCAATAAAAGTCAAGTTTTTGAAAAAAAAATGTTTTATGACATACGAGAACCCAGTCTGGACCTGGCTGTTTCAAATCTTCCTCATTTTAGACATTGTTCTTAGGTCCACCCAAAGGAGGCAGTAAAGAGCCGCACCAAGATGGACATGACACAAAAAGTAGACTGCAGACAACTTTACAGCACAACAAAGCAGCACAAGTGGCATGATTTGAAATGATGTGTAAGCATAGAACACTAGTGAAGGAGCAACTCAACAAAGCATGTTTGAGATCAATCTGTCGTAACTCATCACGGTTTGTATGAGGGAACTGGAAGAATAATGTCTGTTTAATGTCTAACTTTACCCAGTGGCACCACTGCCTCCCTCTGCAAGTTCCTGGAACTTTATTTACTGTAGTTCTGTAGGGGCCAGACGTTTAGCTCCCAGAACCAGATAAAACATAGTCCTCATAAAGAACGTGACTGCCATACTGGATCGATCGGGGCCCGTGTTAATCCGACAGGGTGCTGGTGGAAATGTTCTATTTGCTGAAGGCAAAGGAAGAAGCGAGGAGGAAGATACAAGAGAGAAGGACAGGCAGCAGAGTGGAGGTTTGAGTAGGGACTCTAAATGTAGGGACTGTGACTGGTAAAGCAAAGTTGAGATGGATGGACATGTACAGAGGAGGGACAGTGAATATATTGGTCAAAGGATGCTGAGTATGGGGCTGCCTGGCAGGAGGAGAAGAGGAAGACGTCAGGAGGTTCATGGATGTAGTGAAGGAGGACATGCTGGTGAGATAGAGGCAGATGATCCTCTGTGGAGACTCCTTTCATGTTTGGCAGGCTCTGTGTAGGGGATGTTTTCTTCTAAACCAGTGAATAATCTTGGCTTAATTGGGAGCATCACTAGCTGACGTCCACATTAAAGATGAATTTAATGCTAAAAGGAAACTGTCCTGTCTGTGGTCAGGAGTGGAGACAGGCGGTGTTCACGAAACATTGTACAACAGCATCATGAAGTGTGACCCGGGCCTCCGTGGGAACCTGTTCGCCAACACTGTGCTGTGCGGCGGCAGCTCCATGTTCCCCGGCCTGGCTGAGCGCACGCAGAAGGAGATCACAGCCCTGGCTCCAGCATCCATGAAAGTCAAGGTACAGTCTGACTAAATTCTAGTTTGCTAAATCAGTCCCTGCTGTAGAGTGGAACAGCCTCTTGTTTATCTGATCAGGTTTTACTGCCACCTAGTGGATAAATGTAAAACAAATGAAATAGTAGATATGATTTATTAAAGGTCGTGTTTTCTCTTCACCTCCAGGTGATCACTCCCCCACAAGGGAAGAACACGGCCTGGCTCGGCGGCTCCATCCTGGGATCACTTGGCTGTTTTCAGGAGATGCTGATAAGCAAGAAGGACTATGATGAATTCGGTCCGAGTATCGTCCACAGCAAGTGCAGCGGAGGAATTAAACAGCCCAACTAGAGAGCAACCCGGCTGGGTTTTCTATGAACACACTGAGAAATGTCAGAACAAAACATTTAAATGTTTGAGCCTGTAAATGTCTAAAAGTCTGGTTAGAAAAATGAAATCTTTCTCTTCTTTATGTAAAAGAAGCGGTAAATAAAAAGCTTTGGATGGAGAAGTGACATTAGTGAGAACTGTTTTAACTTTAAGCCAAACTGGGAAAAGCTGTAAACTGTAATTAGCCGTCTGAGGACATGAAGAAAATGTCTGAGGATGAATACTCATCACACTTCAGCTGATTCTGTCGATCATTTGAATAAACCCGAGACAAGATGTTTCCAGATTTCAGAATAAAAGTGTCTAGATGTTCAGAACCAACCGTTTTATTCCAGAGTTTTAACTTTTAATGATATAACATTTCAGATTTGATTTGTATTTAAATGGGATTTAATTTCACTGAGTTGTTTCACACACACACACACACACACACAAACTCTGGATGTTTCCATTAACCCAAACCGCTCCCTGTACCTGGTTTCTCTTAAAATGAAAATGATCCATAAAGACGATTCAGGTTATTACATGAAACTTCACTGAAAATCCTCCGAGTTCATTCCACAAATGTTTCAAAGCAAAATGATCCAGTTCTCCTCATTTATCTGTTCTGAGGTTTCAGACAGATGTTAATGAAATTAAAGAATAAAGGAACAATCCGTCCACTCTGAAGAAATGAAACAATCACTAGGTCCAAAGGAAACGGACCAGCGACCTGAAGAATCAGGAACCTGAACAACACCGATGGTGGGTTTTAGAGCGTGGGATGGAGGTGGAGTCTTTGGGTGAGGTTGGGATGCAGGTTTGTTTTACGACTTCCTATGAAATGTGGGTCGATAGACTCACCCTCATGTTTAACCTCGTCAGAGTCACAGTGTTTCCGAGAAAAGTGTCTCTTGTCCGACATTTTCTATCTATCATCATCATCATCAGTCAATAAATTCAGTTTCAGATTTGGGTCCAGTTGTGGTTCTGTCTTCTTCATGCACTAGACCAAAGGTTCAGTTTAATGATTAAGGAACGAGTCGACCTCAGGTCAGTTCGTTCAGAACGGCTTTGACCTTTGACCTCTGACAGTTCAGTGTCTCCACAGTCAGTAAACCGGAACATGTGGACCACATCGGTCTCACCTTTCACACTCTGCACCTTGAGTCACATAACTTCATGTCCAGTGAAATCTCAGAAACTAAAAAGAACCAAACATCCTGTTATCACAATTTTAACAAAATGCACCTGAATATTTTTTATTTGAGTCATGTGGCCTGATTTACTGTCAGGACACGTGGAAAACGCTCTGCTTGATAATAACATGTCACCAGGATGGAAAAAGGTTTGAAGTGCTTTAGAGTCAGAGAAGTGAAGCCTGAGTCAGTGAAACTGCATCTCAAACCTCAATACTTTTTAGGTTTTACATTGAAATGTGTCTCCAGCACCAAGAATTAAAGATTGGAAGGTTCTGAAACACGTCTCAGCAGATTCTTATCTTATCATCAACAATGTTTTCCTTTGGTGAAACACAAAGAACCGTTTGGGCCTCGTTACTATACGTCTGCACTGGAGGGAGCCGAGTGTCGGTGATGTTGGCACCAACAGTCGGATCCTTCAAACACTGAAAACCTGTTTGGTTTAATTAACTCTCTCTTTACAACTCAGTCATGTTACTGTTGAACTGCTGTCAACTTTTTGGGGTCACAACCCAAATTTAACTTATCTGCTCTTTCTTCCTGCTCGCTCTGCGGTGAGGTTCAGATGAAGCAGAACAGTGTGGCGGCAAACTGCAAACTTCACTCATCTCAACATGACAGAACCACAAAACAAACTGCTGAATTTTGCTCAAGCGCCACAGAACCGGACTCCGGTAGAACCTCCTGCTGCACAGTGACCCGTGACGGTGCTGCTCCGCCGCAGGACAGTGAATATTTCTCTCGGTGAAGTAAAGACATCAGCGATGTAAAGTGTTTATGAATGTGAAACATATCTATAGATAAGAAAAAGCATAAACATGCAGTTAAAGAAAATCCCCCCCCACCCACCCACCCCTCCCTCCCAAAGTTGATGCACCTGCAACAGAAATGACAGAAACAATGTTCCAGTGGTCTGAACCCAGACACTAGAATTTAACTTCAGACCTTCTGTCCCGGGTGGTAAAATGATCGCACAGTGAAATGTATCATGTGGTCTGAAGAGAGACAAGCGGGACGTGAGGTCCTTCACGTCGGACTGAGCGGCTCAGGCATGTAAACAACGGCAGGTCTGCGATGATTCTATTGATCAGGAGGAAGCGGGCGGGTCACCGGCGCTGGCTGTAGACGGGATAGGCCAGCGTGACGTTGAGCGAGTCGTTGTGTTGGACCAGTGACGTGTGCTGGTAGTGCAGCACCAGCTCCTTCAGAGACCCGTACAGGTTGTAGGGCTCCGCGAAGCCGTAACCGGTGCTCGTCTTGTTGATGACGCAGTGCTTCACCTCTCCGTCCACCCTGAGACAGAAAGAAAACGTGAGACCAGACCGGCAGCAGAGAAGAACAAGCTTCAGGCAAAGAGGTGGAGACTTACACCACGGAGCAGGCGTAGCAGCCCGGTTTGCTGCTGTCTCGGACCAGGAAGGTCCCGTCCCTCTTCCCCCGGAGCAGGGCCTCGGCCTGATTGCGGTTGAGGTTTCCCAGACGCCACAGTCTCTCGTCGTGGTGAGGAAGATCCTCCTCATCATCCACCATACTGTACTCGCTGAGGGGAGGAGAAACGGAGGGCAGGTGTTAGCAGGTGATCACTCACACACACACACGGGAACTTTAACTGAGCTAAAGTCAGCTTCACTCATTTAGGTTTAATTTTATTTATTTTTTTATTTTAAGTCTAAGCAGTTTTCTCCTTGAATAAGATCTTTCCTTTGCTCCTTGGTGTTCCTGTGACTGCTCAGGACGTACAGAACCCTGCTGATTAACACGCTGACCTCACCTTCACTATGTTATTCCTGAAGCTGCCACTGAGGGGAACCAAAGTCAGGACTATTCAAACTCTCCAGAAAGAAGCTTTAAGATCCAGACACACGTTTTGTGTTAGTTCACACTTACTCCTCTGTGGTTTCGTTCTTCAGGCCGAGCCACTCGTTCAGCTTCCTCTGACGAACTCCTTTCTGCGTCAGCCACCTGAAAAACAG
Source organism: Ctenopoma multispine (assembly GCA_034779795.1). Lineage (NCBI taxonomy): Eukaryota > Metazoa > Chordata > Actinopteri > Anabantiformes > Anabantidae > Ctenopoma > Ctenopoma multispine. The sequence goes on from JAUYWH010000027.1 coordinate 23,492,596, forward strand.
CACACGTACGTTAATGTGACACGTTCTGTGCACAGTCGGTTTGCTCTGTGTGCGTCTCCGTCTGTAACCTACATGAGATACTGGTCCCTGGTCTTGCGGAGCTGGATCAGGTCTGGTTTGATGCTGTTCATCTTCTTGTCGATCTCCCTGTAGTCCGCAGCCTGTTTCTTCAGATCCACCTCCAGTTGTCGTTTGCTGTCCACGATCTCGCTGATCCGGGACTTCAGTTTGTCGTAGTTCTCCATGATCCTTTGACACACAGAGAGAAAACATCAAATCATGTGTCGGGTCAAACACAAGGTTTCATTTTCTAACCGTTTCTTTTCTCGTGTTCTGGTTGTTTGGGTTTTGAAACGACCAAACCAACTCCGTCAGACTACATTTAACAGCAGGTGGCTTCTTCCTGCAGGCTGCTGTCATGGCAACCACAGATCCTTTTTCACATGTGTGTCTCCGTCACAGTTACCGTGGCAACAGCCTACCTTTGGATCTCCTTGTCGTTGCCCTCACGGCGGAACTTCTCGATGTACTCTTTGCTGAAGCGGTCCTGAGTCTGACACTGCTCCTCGAAGATCTTTATGGTCTCGTTGAACGCCTCGATGGCCGTTCGCTTCATCTGGATCTCCTGAGGGGCGGAGGGGTGAAGAGGAGGAGGAAGATGATAAATAACAAGAAAAAAGTGATTTCTCTGCATCAATCAACTGAGTTACTGATGAATTTTAAACATAGATCCTGATGATAACATGAATGTTTGAGTCCAGGTTTGTTCTACATGTCATAAATAAAATGTTCAGTTTAATTCATTCGTTCATTTTGTCAGAAGACTAGTTCATTGTTAGTATTAGCATTGATTATATTCTTAGTGAAAAAATCCAACTTATTGATTTATTAGTTTTGTGCATATTTGTCAAATGATGAATATAAAAAAAAAAAATTTACAAACTGCATTTTGTATTTACTCACGTTATCTGTAAATTAAAGTTAGTTTAATGATCTGACTCAATGAAGTGTGACAGTAATCCCCTTAATCAGAAAGAGGGAAAATACTTTTTCACAGCACTTTTCTTACCAATACTAAAAACAGCAGCAGGTAAAGGTTCATTACAGTGTTTTTAACAATCTGAACCTCCAATGTAACTAAATCTGTCAGATACCTGGAGCAGGTGAAAAATATACAGCAGCATAAAATGTGGACAAAAAAAGTAAATGACCCGAGTAAATGTACTTAGTTACTTTCCACCAGGCCATCTCACTCTCAGAGCACCGTACTGAAGTGTACCTGTGATGTTCTGGTGTACTCTTCATACAGTCGGTCGTACTCTCGGTTCTTCTCCTGGTACTGCAGGTGATACTCGTGCAGCTTCTTCCCCACAGCTTCAATACTGTCCTCCTTCACCACCTGGTCCTGAACGACACAATCACACATCGCAGCGCTTAGTAAACCAGTCGTCTCTGTACTGGGAAACAAAGCAATCAGACCATCAGAGCGTCACAGACCTGTTGGTATTTGGAGACCGGGTAGAGCAGCTTGACGTCCAGCTTGGGGTTGTACTGGGCCAGAGACTCGTGACGGTAATGGTTGATGAGCTCCACCACGGAGTTGAACGTTAAAGGGTCTGAGAAGCCGTATTTACCTTCCCGATGGAAAATCTTGATCAGCTTGTTGTTGCCTCCTTTCCTGCAGGTGATCAGAGATCGTTCACTGTCAGTGGTCATGTACTCTACATCAGGACTGGACTACAGCTACCTACATATTCACCTTCCAGGTTCAGCCTGACAGCAGACAGGACTCTGGTCTGAACACCAGCAAATTACTTTCACATATTTTCAAGTATAGACTGATTTTCAAAACACTCAGACAGAAATAACAACATAACAATAACTAAAGACAGAACGCATTAAACGTGTTAAATTTGTTTTCTGAGAGGGTGGGGGGGGGGGGGGGGGCCCCAGAGGACAAACCCTTGTCACCCCATGTGTGGTGGTTGGACCTGGATGATCGTGAGAAGAGATTGGCATTATATGAATGACACCTCTGTGTTCATGTGAGGGAGGAGACAGAGCTGAACTTTACCTCAGAGTCAGAGTATAATCTCCGTGCATCTTAGTGGAGGCGTCTCGGACCAGAAATGTACCGTCCGCCGTGTCCCTCAGCTTCTCATTCACCTCCTCCCTACAAACACACAAAACCACATTAATGAACACCGTGATACAAGAGGAAGCTCCTCTTCTTCATCCGTAGCTGTGTCTTAATATCAAAATAAAGAGATATATTATTGTATTTTATCTTACATTTTATCTATCTTGTTACAATTACTTTAACAGTATTAACAAACTCACTTGTTCTTTTGGATTTGACTGTTCTAAAAGTGGAGATTCTTGTCACACAGAAAACATCGGTGAGCTTCAGGTGACACGTATGCAGGCGTCTGTAGGTGTGTGTTACCTGGAAATGTCTCCCCAGTACCACTCAGCGTCCTGCAGAGCCATGCTGTTGTTAAAACTACTCGAAGGTACAGGAGTCGATGACTTCACCGGTTTAGGGGGTAAAGCTGCGACAAAGACAAAGAGAGAGAAAAGGGTTTTGGTTAGTCTTCACCAAGCTCCTTCTGCTCTCGTCGATCGTTTATGTGACAAATCAAACACTGAAAACTGTTAATATTCATCCACACGTCCTGAATGTTTGTTCTAACATGAGAAATTCTCATTCAGAGAAAGTGGAGTCAATATTCTGAGCAGGTTTCTCTCTCTCAGTATCAGTCAACATGTCAGTAAACGTCCCCAGAGAAAAGTCAAAGATACGTTTGTGTATCATTTAGAAACGGTCTCCACCACAGAGTTTGTGTAAAAAGACCAACAAGTTTATTTTTACACTTAAATACCACAACAGAAGCTGACATAATCAATGTCACTGATACAGGTCTGAACCACAGCACACATCCACTTTGCTGCGTCGTCCTGTTTTCTGGTCAGAAACACGTGAGCAGTTCTAAGAAAACGTGCCGAAGCAGTTCAACTTCAATCATTCACCAACGTGTTTTAAATTTCATCTTAAAAATCACGGTTTTCACAGAGACTCTGACATTCACACCGTCTTATTTGGGATTTATTAATAGGTGAGAGCTGAACCAAGCACACTCAGGAGGACACGTGTTTGTGGAAAACAACTGATTGCAGTCCCAGAAATCACTACGCATTTACCTGGTAAACATATGGAAAATTAGAGTCATGTCATGTAAAGAGTTGGTTAGTACAAAGAAACTACAGATGAAATACTAAGAAAAAGTTCCACTATTACCCATCAACTCAGCTAATAAAGTCTGTAGTCGTGAAAGTTTTAGTTGGTAATAACTATAGAAACACCAGCTATTACTCATCTGAAGTTAAAAGTTATATTTGTGTTGGTAACACCCCAAGTTTAATTATGTACCATCTAGAAACAGAGAGTATTTTTCAGAATTACTTTCTCATACATAAATAAATATGTATTTATAATATATTATGTACAGTCTTTTATGTGCTAAAATTTAAACATGTCTTTAATGCATTTGGACTTAAATTATCAAAATAAGTTTTGCTCCCGCTGCTTCAGATCTCGAGCCCGTTCTATGAATACCAAAAAAATATTGGAAATATTTTTATATTAATATTATATTATTTGATAAATATTTTTTACCTTAATAAATTACATCATTATTTAAAAACTAGATTCTGTATTTACTAGATTTATTATTAAATTTGTTGTATGATCTAAATCATTTAAATGACGAATATACAAAATGATGGTAAATAGAACAATGTCAGAATTTCTATGACTTCACAATCGTATATAAAATATTGTTCTTATGTTGCTGCTCGTAAACTAAACGGTCTGTTTCTGTTCACTCCTGTTTCTAGGAAATGAATGTGTGCACATCAGCGTTGGGGAGGTTTCTCACAGGTGCTGCACCTTCCTGTAACTGCAGCAGAGGGACACATTTTAAAGACAAAGCTGCCAGTTTAAGATTTTATTTTATCCATTAACGACTGGGACGTCTATTACTGATACCTTCATTATGTTTACTCTGCAGACAACAAACTAATTCATCACTAAAAAGTAGCACAAATAAAAACTCATCCGTCACAAGTTCTCAGCTTTATCAGCAGTGACGACATTAAATGGTTTAGTTTCTAAAGCAGCAGTTTTTTTTGCTACGTGTCGAATAAAGACCAGCAGCAAACACACATGTAACAGTAAACAATTAACCTCTTTATTTCCTTTTTTATTTATTTATCCCCGTTTTAAAATATCTCTCTCTTCATACTGTGTTTCCTGGAAGTGAACTGAAACGTAAATGAATAATTGCTGAATCACAGGTGAAATTACTTTGATAACATCTCACGAGGGTCATTGTAACCTTTGACGTCATGACTGCACAATCATGAGGATCTTAACGTCTCATTGTCTAAAGATAGACTGACTGTAAACAGTTTTTTTAATTTGAGAACGAGATAAGCTGAAGCACTGATCTCACTGTAGTTTGAAATAACAGAGAAGGTCCAGATAAACCGGTTCCTTGATTCAGAACATACAAAGATTCGAATTCTGAAAGAAAACCTAATCAGCTTTTTTGTCGCACAGGTTTGTCTGATGTGTTGCTCAGTTTTGGGAGGTGTGAGCATCGAATATTAGGCCTTAGAACGATCGCTTGCGTAGTTCTTACAACGACATTCACATGCACCTTCAGAGCATCCACCTAGTTCACAGTAAGACCGCGGTTTTCATTCAATGAACCTTAGATGCAGGAATCTGTGACACAACACAAGTTAAAATAAAATCTGATCAAAACAAAATTTCGCAAACTGCGTGGGACAATCTGCAGGATCAACACAACCATCTCGTCAGTTCTGAGCCAACTGCCCCCAGGTGTTGGCCTCCTCCAGCAGCTCCAGGTCCAGGTCTGAGCTCCTACCTGGACTCTTCATGTTAATGTAGCAGAGGATCTTGTCCCGTCCTCTCACCGGCTCGGCCTTGGCCCGGCCTCCTTCGTCTCGCTCCATGTCAGCCTCTAAACCTTCACCCACCTCCACAGCGCTTCAGAGGTGAAACGAAACACAGATTCTGGACTGGAATTCTGGATCCCATCATCACCTGCCCACAGCAGAGTGCTCCGATCCTGCCTCGAAAAAACTGACGTCATCTCCAAAACAAAACAATTCTGGGCTACATGTTTCTAACTGGGCTCTAATCTTCCGTCTTTGATTATCCCCCTGATTTCTAAAATCAACTCGAAGCGCTGAGAACTGAAATCTGCAGGATTTCCTATTTACATCTCTCTCCGTCTCTTTGCACCTGCAGGTAGAGCCTGCACATTTCCAGCACTGCTCAGACTCCGTCCACAGAAAAAGAAAAATAGTTCCTTTGCATTTATCCAGAATCTGCAGTCGTCCTCCAGGTCCTGCACATTTAAAACGACGCAACTTTCTCCCAGCCCGTCTCTCCCTCCGTCTCCCAGGCTCAGTTCAAAGCTCAGGAGAGCAGCTTGGAGATGTGTGACATCACCGGTGCCCCCAGCCAATCCTGTGATGGCAGCGATAACACCGAAGCAACACCCCCCTTCCCTCCCCTCCCTCCTCTGCTGCATCTTTCACTGTGTGGATGGATGATGTCATAGTTTCAGCTGCTGCTCAGTCCTGATCAATTCACAGACAAACAAGTGATCGACTGACTGATCAACACACTGACTGTAGGAGCCTTTTTCAGTCTTATGTGCATCTTTGTGTTTTTCATCTTTACATCTGACTCCATTAAAGGCTGAATAATTAAAAGCCGTACAGAGGAATCCTGAGATGATTAGCACCATGTACTGATGACTTGTCAAAACAAACTATAACTATTATTTTAAGAACTGCAGGTGCTGGAGCTGATCCAGCTGTCACTGGGCGAATGTATGATCAGGACATACAGAGACAGAAAACTCAAACCAAGAAAAAAACATTTTCCCAGCAGAATTAACATTGCTTTAAAATCGTTAACAACTCAAATGTCCCCGTTTGGTAGTGTTGTTCTTTCCTCTGTGACTGTATCAGCATCATACATCAGTTAATCTACCATACATCTACAAAGAAGACATTTTAAAACATTTTTGTGACGCCTGTAATAATACGAACTGGCTCATAACGTTACCGTTACTGTTCAGCTGTGTGTGCAGCAGCCGTGTGGTTTTCTTTGAGCTATAAAGGAAAATTAGGATCTCATTGTCTTTTCACACCTCAGCTACTTATTGTTTGAATCATTTCATGCAGCAGTAAAAATATTAAAAAGTAGATTTTTTCTTTTAACTGACAGGAATGTCACTGAGGCTGAGATAAAAAATACCTCATGTTAAAATACATGTATTTCTTAAGCTTGTTTAAAGCCTGGTACTGAGAATTGTAAAACGTCAGGGGTTTCCTGGTATTGTGAAAAATCTCAAAACAAAGCTCAGTTTTACACTTTCTATGTGATTTTCTATTCAACTAAAATTAAATATATATAAAAGTTGATGACCTGACCAGACAATTCTTCATCTGATTAGACCCAACTACACTGACAAATACAGTCAGTAAAACACGGTTATTTTACTGACCACAATCTGACCTCAGGAAAAATGTGACAAACATCTGACTTTGAAGCCTTCTGATGAGGCTGTGACAGCTGTGACATGTGACAGTGACACGCTGCTGTGCAGCTGTTACAGGAAGTGAAAAACCGCCATCGAGGAGTTTGGACCAGAGCCCCTTTAAATCAAACTGATGCCACAGTCACACAGGAAACAGCTCTAAGGAAAAAACAGAGGCTTTTGCATCTTGGGTTTTCTGTTCAAAAGGTCCCATCAACTGTAACACTGAATTACCTGGTGCAGCCTGGTTCATGTTGACCTCACTGGTTATCAGAACCTCCAACACCTGAACTAGAGGATCTGGACTGGACTCAGACCTGAACACACACAGAGACTCAGTTAGATTCAGCAACATAACACACACACACAAAGATTAAAGGGTAATAACACAGAAATCTGATGTTTATTAACGGCTGCCGTCATTTAGTTTCCTGGTTGTTTTCTTTAGATCCTCTTCAGACGACTCGTGTAGCCACAGAGTAAAAATAAGTCCTCGCAGAAACTCGCACTAAAATAACATCATTTTGGTGCAGATGTCTTTGGTAAAAAACAGTTCCTTTTTGATGATTCATGTGATCAGCATTTTCATGTGACTGAGGACTGGATCAGGAGGAAGATCTCCAGCAAACAGTTTCAGGCTCTTTTCTCTGTCCTGACTAACATCAGTTAAGACCCAACACCACCAGAAAAGTAACTTGAAAATTACACACCATTACTGAAAATATGGGGAGAGAGACGGTTGTGGTGTGCCACAGGGTTTTCTGTGCCACGAGACCAGGACAAGTCCAAGATTTGTCTGTTTTTCCTGCATAAATAGTCCTGATAACAACTGCAGGAAAAAAACTAAATCTAATGTTTGCTTCAGCAAAACAAACGTCTGATGTTACTGTGAACGACTTTCAGTTTCCCCTGAGTTTGTTCTCTCAGGCTACTTTCAGTGTGTTTGGGGCTTATCAGCTCAACGAGAGCAAATAACTTCACCAAACCTTCAGACTACGTTTAACCGGCTTTTAAAACACCAAACACACAAACCACCAACATCCCTCTGTTTGACAATTTATCAACTGACACTAACTTCTTGTTACAATAATAAACTTCTACTTTAAAATCTTATCTTACTTTTCTGATGAGAATAAACGCTGTTTCATTTTACTTACAATAAGAGAAAAATGAATCCTGAAACTAAAGTTCTTTATGTTTTCTTTGTGTCTTTGTGTCTTTGACTGCACAGAAATGCTGGAAACTGTTTCACAATAAGAAAACAAAAACAAATGAACATGTAAAGAAGTGTTTGGTGTTATATGTGTTGTGTTACAGGCTCTCGTGTGCATTTATCACTGACCCTGCAGCCTGTCTGAACAGCAGTGGACTGAAGCTCTCAGCCAGGTTTCGGGGGTTCAACTGGCTCCTGGAACCGTGCAAACAGAGTCGGGCCAGGTGTCGCACCACGCTGAGCATGGTCAGGCCGTACTGGGCCGGGCAGGCTGGTGAGCTCGCCACCCCCCGTAGCACCTGGGCACAGTCCTCCAGGTCTCGCACCTCTGCAGACAGAACCATGAGAAAAGACTCATCCATGAAGAACTAGTTTAATAATTTCAGAACGAGACGAATCTTGGGGTCTGGGTTTTCACTGACCTAGAACTGCATGGATCATGTCGCCCTGCAGCACAGATGGGACGACAGGACCCGGGAGATCCTGCAGGAATCGGACCACCACATCACACAGGGTTGACACATCCAGCTGGTCCAGGTCTAAAAAAATACACTGAGTTTAGGAAGCTGCTCAGTTATTGACTGTGGATCTCTAAAGACCTGGACTGGTCTGCGGTCACAGTTAATCTTCTGTTTACAGATTCACAAATGGATAAATGTGATGAGTCAAACGTGTCTGACGTTAGATGTTGATTCCTCACCAGTGTCTGCCAGCTGCCGGGCGTCCAGCCCTCCTCCACTCATACTGTGATACACACTGGGACTGTCCATACCTGCAGACACACATCAATAACACAGCACGTGAGCAAATAATGCCAGCAGCTAACAAACAGCAGCTCTGACTTTCAGGTGTTAACACGTGTTCCTGTCATCTCCAGTCTGCCTGCAGTGACTGAAAATGGAAACGAGGTTACGATTGTTCCAGGTCAGGGAGACTCTCAGCTGTATGGGCTCCACTTAGTTTCCCATCTGTAGATGTATCATGACCAAACTACATGTGTGAGGAAGACAATGTCCAGACGTGAACATTTCCATCACTATTCAAGGAAAAACTCTAATGAATGAATAATCTGTGACATTCAAACAAGCTTCAACCCTTTCAGAAGATGTGGTGCTCAGATTTTGATTGGAGTCTTCTGCAGGTGTTCTGCAGGGGATTGTGGTGCTGGAGCAACTGAGTTGTTTAAATAAACCAGATTCAAACTGTTGTGGGGTCAGTAAGAGGAACTGCTTAGGAAATTTGTTCCACATTTTTGGTTCCTCTCACAGGAACCGGTCATCTAGCTCGTGTTTCCACAGCAGCAGAACCTTGGATGCGTTACAATGCATGATCAATGTGTTTGTGTGCGTGCGTGCGTCTCGGGTACCTTTGGTTTCTATGGCTTCCATCAGTCTGCTGAGGAAGGGAGGGGCCGAGTCCGGGGGTCCAAACTGCTCTGGTAGATCAGGTAACATGAAGCCTGGAGTAAAACACACACAACAGAACAGTTAAACAATCTCTGCAGCTTCACGTGTGCAGAGGATGAAGGACGAGCTGTGATCACAGAGTCATCAGAACAAATTAACTGTGTCACAAAATGTGGTTTGTTGATAAAATGTCAAACGGTACAATTAGCAACATTAACAACAACTCAATCACTAACGATTCCAGAGATTCACATTTAGTTTCTCTGTTGAAACCTGATAAATCATTCAGCAGTTTCACCGAAACTAAATTATAGTTTTGTGTTGTACACATAATCACAGAGTTTGTGTTCTTATTGTGTTCTAAAGACACACAGACTCTGGAGAACAGGGAACGTCTGCTTAGATCTCTCTGCTGATACAAACAGAGAATCATCGTCATGTAGGGGGGGTATACTGAATTAGTGCAAACCTCTCAGAGGTTGGATGATGCAGGAAGCTGCAGATGAGGTCAATACGTTTTCTTTAACACTTTCTGCTACTGTTGTGCTGATTCAAATCTGCTGGTGAGGTGATCTGATAATGCCCCACTGCTCATGTGCAAGATTACGTTTCTCCTACCTGCAGCATAAATTTCTGACTATGTGTGCAATCGTTGTTTTAAATCAACACAAGCTTCACAAGGTCACCACGATACGTCCAGGAACGTGTAATAAAAGCAGTTTAAACGATGTCACACAGACGTCTGAGTCTGTGACTTGGTGACCTGGGTGTTTACTCAGACATGAGACAAGTTGTATTTCCATCAGACCTTCTAACTGTCGTTAAAGGAGCCGCTAAAGGAAAACGGTGGAACTGGAATTTACAGCGAGTTAAACGAGTTCAGGAACCAGCAGTTTCACCGATGTCTCTTTTAATGTGACGGGGTGAAAGCAGCAGGAAGCAGCAGCCCTAAGAAACAGAAAGGTAACAATAACAACCAGGTTACTGCTGCTGCTGCCGCCTCTACAGCACACACACACACACAGACACACACACACACACACACACACACACACACAGACACACACACACACACACACACACAC
>JAUYWH010000027.1:23503424-23522468 GCA_034779795.1 Ctenopoma multispine
CACAGACACACACAGACACACACAGACACACACAGACACACACAGACACACACAGACACACACAGACACACACACACTTCCTGCGTTGGCGGCAGGAGAACAGTGCTGGGATCTGTTTAGTCAGCAACCACAATCCTGATTGGTTGTTTTCCAAGCTTTTACTGTACACAGCCTGGTTGAGGTTTACTAAAATGTGTTTTCCATCCTTGTGGTTAAAGTTCAGAGTGTCCAGGGAGCACAAAGAGAGGCCTCTGAAGTCTTTCTTGTGTGTTTTTCTGCAGAAAGCTCCTGGTGAGGAAGCAGCTGAAGGAAATTGAAACGTGTGAGTCACATTGAACCATTTTTAAGCTGAAAACTGAAACGGTGAGAAACCAAAGTAACACATATGGACAAAATGAAATGAAAAAAACATTTCTAATTTTACAGATTTCTAGCAGCTCCGTGAGGCTGTAATGAGAGTTAAGAACTGTGCCAACACAATGATGTTTGGCTTGTAGAAACTTTAGTAGACTAACTGGATGTCTGGCTCCTGGTCTGGAGCCACGAGATGTCTTGTGATATTAAAATGTGACAATATTTCTTGTAGAGGTGAAAAGCCATCTTCCTGATTGAAGGTTGTAACAGAACTGTAGCAGCCAGTAGACGAAGATGCCCACATCCCAAAAATCATTTCTGTGGCAGCATGTTGGGTACCCAGTGGAAACAGAGCGAGAGACAAGACACGAACAATATGTCCGCACTCTAAAATAACATCACAGCTAATACGAGCGCTGTGCAAACTAAACCAGTGAGTCCAACAGCCCGTCTCAGCCGTTTCAACATGATTACCATAAATGTCTTATCAAATGTGCACTTTAATTAAAGCTGGTTTGATCATGCACACAGCGGTTCACTCGACTGCAGTGCAGGAGACAAAGGTCTCAACTGCTGCCAGAAAACACAGACCAGGCTGGACTGTGTAGTCTTAACCACCTCTTAGCTCTGTATTATGCATGAAGCGAGAATACTGAGAGAGTGGATGTTCTCACACAGCTTCACTCAGACGTTAGAGGCCTATGCATAGTTTATACAAGCTCTAAAGAGACCCATGAAATCACAGAGAAGAGAATCCAGGCCGCTGAATTTGTGGTGAAACCTTTTATAGTGTTTGCTTATTGTTCTGTCGTTTACTGCAAATGATGATTGATGGTCTTAAAGTAGAACTGACGTGATGTTCACCTGCATTGCTGCATATTGTGACCTTTAGTGGAATAAGAAACTATTTTTCCAATCATATATTTCATCACTGAGGATTTATTCTCATGAGTGAAGTGATTCTCACTGATTTGGTACGAGATGTGTGTTGTGGAAAATGAGACAATTAGAAACCTTTTTTCAAGCCGTTTCATTTAGAGCTGTGTGAGGAGCTACTCAAGATGGTGGCTGCAGTTACAAGCACTCTCAAATCTAAAGCTGATATGTTGGATCCACTTTTTAAAATTACAGCTGTGGTCTGTCTGAAAAGCGAAAACCACCCTTTGGGGATAAATTTGAGGTCTCTAATAAACTTTCCCCAGACTAAACAAGCTACTTGGATGACGAGTGAAGAGTTTCAGTTTAACAAAAAGGAAGTTCAGTTGCTGTGACTCAACTTCCAGAGAACAGCAGTGGAACTAAATATCTGAGAAGTTGAAATTACAAACGTGAACATGCACTTTTGTAGGGAAAACTGACTCCCAAGGTGCATTATGGGAAGAATCACCATCACTGCCCAAGCTTAAAATGTTTATCTGAGCTGCTACCAGCTGCATGAGATATATAGCTACCAGTTGAGGTTGTTGCTGCCAAAGGTTCAACCAGTTATGAAAACCATCACTCTTTGGGTTAAATGTCAAATAAAGACATCAGGACTGTTTTTGTGTTTAATCAGTTTAGAAATCTTGTGTTTGTGACTCACTGTGACTTTGGTCAGGAGTCGTGTTTGTATCTGAGGATTGAGCCGATATGTGCGACACATCCTGGGTTTGGTTGGCATCATTTGGGGAACAGGTAGGCAGGACGTGTTGTCGTGTTGTTGTTGGACAGAAAGGTCAAACTGTTTTTACCGCTGTCACAGGCCGACGTCGGCATTTCACTTTCACTTTCATTTACACTGTTTTTGTTTGTATTTATATTTTTGGGATTATTGCAAATATTAATTTCCCGTCTAAACAGGCGACACGTACAGGGGGCTGTAGCTACCGAAACTCATGTTTTGCTTTGCGACATTCCGTGTTTAATACTGGATTCCATTTTAATGGTTCAATTCTGCGATTTTGTCCGTGTTTTCCGCATCACAGAAATCCCATGGCCCTACATTCTGTTTAATACAAGATCAGTGTCCATTACTTAACACATCCCTCTAAACAACATGTGGTGGCTTCAACTGTCGACTGAGCAGCTTTACAGATGATATATTCTTGAGCGATTTATGCAGAAAACTAGGAAATTGCAAATTCCACTTTTTGCACTTTTTCTTGTGTCTGTATTTACTGTGATCCAGCTTTACTCACCCTCTGATTCGGAGTCGGCCCTCGCAGACGCTGCAGACGGCGGTCTGGGCGGGCGAGGCTTCGGGGTAGGCGGGGACATCCTCTTTCTGCCGACAAACTCCACGTACGTCCCTGGGAAGTCGCCTTTCTCCTGTTGGCCGGAGACATTTACAGTGAACACTTAACACTCTGCTGCCCTGTGTTTAGAAATGAAGAAGTTCTGCTTCTTGGCAGGTTAGGGAAACCTGTCCTGTGTTAGGATGCTCAGCGTGACTCCAACCCTAACCAGTACTGCTTTCATCTGTTTCCTCACCTTTAAAAAGGTGAATAGTGCAGACTTTGAAACTAACCTGTCAGAAACATGGTCTTGTCATGTTTTTCCTAAAAGTGCTACTTGACATCAACTGGACCAAATGGAACCTTTAGAAAAGACATAAATATCTGGAAATATCTGGTGGAAAGATTGTGGAGGCTTCATTGTTTGCCGGTTTGTTCAGCAAGGTGTGAGAAACATTTTATCAGATAACGTAAAATATTTTTAGTGCACGGCTGAAGAAACTTCTGGCATTCGTAGTGATAAGATCAGTGCTGAGAGTCAACACCAACCGCCTGTACCAGCACAGGGAGGTGATGAAGTCACTGCTGACAAAAAGCTGCAACATAAAACCTTTCAAACCTGCTGAGACAGACTGAAAACCCACAGTGTGAACTATGAGGATTCTTTTCAGAGAAGACTGTGGGCTTGATGCTTCAGCGTGTTTCCGCCCACCGTCCAAACAGGTGAAATGGAAACTTAGAACAGCACGCAGGTGTTAGAGGAGTTTCATCTGACTGTTTACACCTCATCAATATAAAATCTGCTTCTTTTGAATCATTTATCTATAGATAATATATTTACATATGATTTGCCTTTATACTGTTAGTTAACAAGAGATAGTTGTACTAGAAATGAGCAACAACAATAAATGTGTTCATTTTCTAATGCGTCCTTGTGAAAATGCCTCTCACACTGTGCACGCTGCACCTGGACACTGAGCTTGTGTGGCGTGTGGTTGGAGCCTGTTCTACAGGTCTGTGGAGGCCGCCTGCTAAAAAAAATAAAAAAATAAAAAGAAGACTGAAATGCTGCAACAGAAACAAGAAGCCACTTATGTCACACTACCTGAAGTGTTCGACTTCTTTTGCTCACATCTGGGAGCCAGAGATAAGAGTGTGCACGCTCAGATCAGCGTGCGTGGTCTGAGTTCTCAGTCTGTCCCACTCTCAGACGCCACAGTCTGCAGCACGTCCACGTAGACTGAAATGTTCACGTCACCGTTCGTGGGACAGTCTTCACTGAGGGCGGCTCATATGCACAGCAGCTGTAATCTACACAACTGTTTGTGTACGTTGTGGTAACTACATTTCCACAGAGCAGACATTTTACACATCATTCAGACTCCAAACTAGGAGCATTTTAACAACTTACTTTAAATATAAGCACTTTGTGAACTTTACTACGTTTGTACAGTTTCCACAGGGAACCAGGAACCTTTAGATGAATTTAGTTCTTCTATCGGCCCCTCTTAATACAGGAACCATTGTCTAAAGGTTTAACACCTAAAAAGTGCCTGGTTGTGTCTTTGTGTATGTATATGTGTGTGTGTGTGTGTGTGTGTGTGTGTGTGTGTGTGTGTGTGTGTGTGTGTGTGTGTGTGCGCGTGTTCAGCATCTGGGATATGCCATGAAAAGCAAGAAGGACTCTAGGAGAGGCTAATCAGTCTGATCCATTTCTGTGATCATAAAGTGGTTGATGTTGACTTGTGGTTGACATTCAATCACTGCCGGTTGTTCTTGTGTTTATTTTTTCTTAAATCCAGATTTTTAAAAGCTCTGATGTAAAATTTTTACTCTATTATTTTACCTTAACTTACAGTTAGATCTGTGCAGATGCTCTGTGTATATTTTTTACAATAAATAAAACTATGTGGCGTCAGAATCGTGTGGAACCAGTCTCTGTGTTGTTCTACCTGCGTGGTCTCGTTGAATCCCGGCAGCCATCCGATCTCCGACGGTCGTTCTTCCGCTCCGTTGCTGCAGCCGAGAGCCAGCAGAGCTCCTTTAGTGACCAGCAGCATGTCTCCAACATGCAGGTCGATGTCCTCCTCCCGCTCCTTCTTGTAGTCGTACAGCGCTCGGTACTGAAAACCCTCTGAGCTCATCCTGACGTGTGCTGCTGTCAGCTGAGTATGGCTTCACAATAAGTAACAAAAACAGCTCTGAATAAAAAAAAATATAAAAATAGTATGTACTCTTCTCCTGAGAGGATCTAGTGTGGAGACTCTACACTAAGTAAATTTGTCTCCCCTGTCTCCATGTCTGCTAATGTCCTGTCATCCCTCCAAACCGAGCCACAGCCGCTCAATCAAAGCATCCTCGCCGTTCATGAACAGGAGTCTCAGCAGAGGTATTGGCCACATCTGGGGAGGTGACAGATCAACCTGTGAGACGAGAGGATGTTGAGGTTTAATGATGAAGGGAAACATGGCTGCAGCAGCACAAGCTGACAGGATTCTACATGAACCTTTATCAACACAGAGACGAGTAATCAAGCATCAGACATCTTAGAAAACAAAAGAACAGGAACATGTGATTCATAAATCACTTAAAATACAGTGAAGAAATCACAAAAGATTTCATTAAGAAACAGCGGTACAGCGATTAACTGAGCATCAGTATAGCTGCTGTTTAAATAAACTGATTTATTCAGATGTGACACTAGTAAAGTTTTAAACTGACATCTGCAGATTTTATCAGTCAGTAAAGTACTGACGACCACTGTTTAGCCTTCACCTTAAACACAGGACTAGTTGGCTCCTCAGTTTATTCTGTTCCATGACACCAGACGGGGAGGAATCTAAAGTCCATCCTAACAACACTATTTTCTATATCTTACCAAAAACCAAGCAGGTTTCCTGTCTCTTTATTTTCAGCTGTGCTGTTGTGTTGATGTCAACAACACTACTTGATGCAGGGCTTCCCCCAGGAAGTTGTTCAGAGAGCTGGTGAGCCACACAAGTCTCAGTGCATCTTGTGATAATTTTAGTTTGCAGATCACACCCCAAACAACTCTTTTAATACTTTTTCATTTCATTTCATAAAAGGAAAGTTAAGTCTTATGATGTCATCAGTTACTGGTGTTTGTTTCAGCTGTGGGGGCCAGCGCCTGCTCTAAAACAGACAAGGAAACATTTACTGAACCAATAATGTGACAAAAACACTACATACAAAAAACACCACAAGCTTTCATAGGTACTCATTCATTTCTGTTACTTATCTGTTGATTGCTTTTTCAATTAGGGCTGCAACTAAACACTTCCTCTAATGTTTATATAATAGTTTGGTCTATGAATCATCAGAAACACAATGATAAATATCTATCACTTGTTCTACACACTATGAGGAGAACAGTTTTAAACGAATCACAGTTTGAAACTGATCTAATGTTACATTCAAAGAGGCGAAGTCTTCAAACTTGAAAGTGAAATGACTGATTAATTAATCATTGTGGCTTTAAAAAATATATAAGGTTGTGTGTGCCTTTGTCGTTTTGCATCTCTGTGTGGTGCTGCCGAGTCTCTTTGCAGTCATTCTGAGGCTTTATGCCATTATGGTGGTTTGGCGTCTCTCTGGATTTGTTCTGAGGTCGTTTTTCAGTCTGTATGAAATAGTCTTGTCTGTCATACATGAGTCCGTGTTACTCTTATTCATTTGTAATATTACCAGTAATTCCTGTTAGATACTGACACCGTCATTCTTCAACATTAACTTATTAACTTAACAACAGTTATGACACAGAGAAGATATCGGCCTGTGGTACATTAAGTATCTTCAGATCTTTCAATTAAAAAACGTATAAAAGCAGAAAACCCTGCTTTTCGATAACAGACTAAATAACATTAAACTGGCAGAACGTAAGTTTAGTTTTTCACCTCGCCTACACTCTGCCCCATCACTGACATTTAACCTCAAAACACTTTAAAGTTGTAAAACTGTGTCATAAAACCATCAGAAATAAAAGAGACAGTGAATCCCTCCAGGAAACGGGAAACGACAATGAACATCTATGCTAGCTTAGCTTAGCCAGCTAGCTCCCCCGAGTCGCCCCTACGGCTCACCTTTTCTAAAATTCTCACCAACAAACGTCTCCAGCAGAGCCGACAGCGGGCGCCATTATGGAGCAGTGAACATGAACGGTGTTCAGATGTTGTCCAAACCCGAAATATTCCGCTGTTTTATGGATGAATTCGCAGATGAACGCACTCGTTGTTCAGACGTCTGGATTTAAGCAGCGAGCCGCGAGCGTCAAGTGCGCGATCACTCAACGAGCTTCCGGCACGATCTGTCAAAATAAAACCGGCTTTATCCTGTTATAAGGCCAACAAACAACAAACGAAAAGGAAATAGTTAGTGACAAGAGATAATTCAAGATATTTGATTTATCCTAAATGATTTATTCTACTTTAACGGCATAGTTCTTATTTAAAGTCCATTATATAACGTTATCCAGACAACAGAACTGACAAGTTCCGGTTGCTTTCAAAATAAGGGACGAATATGTGTTGTAACGTAAAATAAACGCTTCTTATTCAGCACATGCGGCAAAGTAAAGCACAGTTTTGATGACTAATGTTTGAAAAATTGAAAATATTTATTTGCCCTCGCAGTCTTCCATTTTCGTAGCGTTAGGAGGCCACAAACACAGATTTTAATAGAGTACCAGATATTCCAGCTGGGCCGGGAGGCAGGGCAGTGATGTCATATCCGGTAACCTAGATTTTAATGCAGTGTGCACTGCTGTCAAAACATGGGATCGTGATAACAAAGGGGTCTGTGATGGGGGCTGTGCTGTATCTGTGCTGTCCTCATTCATTCAGGCCTTTACAAGCGCCACAGTGTTTGAAAATGGCTGCGATGTTGGAACAGTTTGTGTGTGTGTGAGTGTTAGTGAAAGACCCACCATGATATAACCGTTTATCCAGAACAATCTGTACATGCACGACCACAGACTCTTCATTAAAACTATAACATTTATTTATGTACATCACAGAGAAAATCGGAATAAAAACGATAATAAAACAGAGACTGGAATGTGGCCGAAAAGAACAAATCTGTTTGTGGGTTTAATTACAATTCATTACTTCAATATTAAAAACATTAGGAACTTTAAAACTGTTATAAGGAGATCATTACATATAAATAGCACAATAGCAGTTTAGAAATTTGTTTTACACACAGTGAAGATGATACAAGTACAGAACATTTCTATATGATGAAAAAACGCTGATGTTAAATTAATCCTGTTCTTTTTCAGTCCATACATGAGCAAATGTCCACATCAAGCGTGTGTGTATATGCACACTAGGTATCCTGGTTACAGTGAGGTTTTATTGTAGGTGTGTTTCATAAAGACTAAAATCATGAGGAGGCGGGTTGGTGTTTAACTCCAGTTTCTCTGGATCACAGAGGAAACTACTGGTTTATCTACTACTGGTTAAATGTTATCTATCTCTGAATAGTTCAGCAACCTAAATGTAAAAACATGTTGTCTGCTGCATGATCTAAATATTTTCTAAAAGTTTCTGGGTTTTCAAACAGATACTAATCTCTGAGTGTACACAAAGGTATGTGACATATAAAGGTCAGTGGTCCCGATTAGAAGAACTGTTAGGGCCAAATAAATTACATCTCTATTTTACATAGGTTAAATTGTCTAATATGAGAACAGATAATAATAAATAATAATAATAATAATAAAACACAACAAATGTAACAGAGTGGTATTAATAACATGTCAATAGTCCGTGTGTCAGCTCCTGTAGCTTCTCCAGACTCAACTATTGACATGTAGAAGCTGCTGGGACCAAATCCAACATTAAAAAATACTCAAATCTAAAATATTTCACAGTAAACTGGCCAATATGAAGATGTGGTTCGTTTGGTGTCACATTTAAACTCTACATTCATTAAGATGAATTTGTCACAAATGTGTGTTTCTCCCCTGTGGAGAAATGTCTGTGACTTTTAAATAATTTTTATGTGACATTTAAGAATAGATCTGTGTGTACAATTGTTTTTTGCATGAGAAAGCTGCAGGTGAAAAGTAAAAAAAAAATAAATCAACGATTAAAATGAGGAACCCTGAAAAAGGCTTGTTCAGTTTTTCCTCAAACTGTGTCCGTACATAACTCGGTCAGTGAAGAAATGAGATCATGGATAAACTGGATATTCTGAGCAGAATAACCAGGTTTCTCAGGTTACAATTAAAAACCAGGATACTTATGTGCATGTAAACATTACTTTTCCACCAAGTTACATTAAAATATCAAAGGACGACTGGATGCTGAGAAATCATCATAACATACAGTGTAAACCTGAGTGTGTGTTTCCAGCTGACTTCAGCTCTACATGCTGAAGACGTTTCCCCTCCTGTGAACAGACAGGCTGATCGTCCCCGTCAGCTGCAGCTCGTCCTTCAGGAAACGTCCCACCTGCTCGGCATAGAGAACATCACAGAACACCCAGATCTCCGCCCGCCCTCTCTGGATGTTGGCGTTACATGTCGGCAGCCTGGTGCTCCGGACAGAGCGGCTCAGAGTCCGCCACACCTGCAGCGGGGAGACAGACAGATGTTAGGATGGACTTTCACTACTACTTTCTGACATTTCATAAAACAAACAATCAATTCATTGAGAAAAATGTTTCCAGATTAAATGCGACTCTGCTGATGCTAAAATATATTTTTCCTTCTTCCAAATAGAAAGAGGGAAAAAAATACCTACTGTTTCTGAACAGGCTGAATCAACCTTATTGGGACTCTGGTATTAAGTAAGATGTGTGTGTGTGTGTCTGTGTTTGTCCTGCATATTCATCAGTCAGAAAACAGTGAAGAATATCAGTTATATAACATATATTCAAATTAATTGTCCAAAAAATAAATGATATTACATTTCCTGTCATGCATGAGACACAGAAACACAAATTTTTTTAAACTAACAAAAACTATGAAAACAGCTGCACATTAACATTCTGATAAGTCATTGTTGCAGCTCTAGAAATCATAAAACAATGATGGCATGCTTTTTCCTGAGTGTGCTGTACCATAAATCTAATGAGGTACTCTAATAAAGGTACTGGTACCTCAGTGGAAAAAACAACTGATGAAAGAGATAAAGATTCACTGTAAACACAAACCACAAACTGTGACATCAGTGTTTACGATAAAGCTCAGACTATTTTAAAGAACTTCTAGCACAGATGTCATCCTCAGTTAACTCAGCTAAGTACATGTTTGTGCCTGAGTCGCAGCACTCGAAGAAATACTCAGATCTTTATATAAAATAAATAAATAAATACCAATATCACAATACCCCGATACCAATGTTATTATAAACTGCAGAGTACTTTCTGAAATTTTCTGTGTAGATAAAATAGTCTCACCTTATAACGTAATAATACACAATGAAATATGTGACATGAAATACAAGTGATCAAGTGATGTACAAGTACCACAAAACTGCCTTCCAGTACAGTACTTGAGTAAATGTACTTAGTTACTTTCCACCACTTGGTTTAGACTGAAACATGAGTTGTCAGGACTCACACAATCCTCTGACCTTTCACTCTAGCGCCACCATGTGGCGGAGACATTCATGGTCATCAGTAAAATTTAGACACATTGTTATCAAGTTTGGTTCAGACATTCATGTTATGTTATTGAATTCCTGATTTTCTCCTCTGGCGCCATCATCAGCTCAACATGTGAACTGACATGTAACTGCAAAACAGGCTCAGCTGTACTGTGTTTACTGCAGGGCTGCAGCTCATGATTAGTTTTCTCATCAATTAACTGTTTCTTTATATCATCAACTGAGTAGTTGTTTGTCTGTAAAACATCAGGAAAAAACTAATCACTGTCCAGAGCCCACAGTCTTCACATGGCTTTTCCTGTGAACATTTCATTTTATTATTATAACTTAATACTATTATTTAACAGTCAGTTGTTGCTCTTAATGAAAATAATGACACAAAAGGTGAAATGTGGTGAAACTTTCAGTGATGTTCCATGAATCAAACACTGACCTGCTCGATACTCTTAGCCTCCACACAGTTGTCCTCGCTGATGACCCACTTGGCCCTCTGGCGGAGGTGGAGGCTGTGGGCGGACACTGTGTGGTGGAATTGTTTGGACAGCGACCGGGAGCTCTGCAGCACAACCTCTCTCTGCGTAAAGACACGCCAGGACTGTTCTGTGGAGGTAAAGCCATCTTTGTCTTTCTGTGGCTGTTTCTCAGGAGACGCTCTGGTGATCCTGCTCTCTGTTTTATTATGCGGTGACAATGGGAGGAGGTGGTTTGGGGTTTCTGACACGTAGACAACATCTTTGCTTTTTTGTGTTTTTTCAGGTGCACTTCTGTTTGTCTCTGAACCTGGACAATCATAATGTCTTTCAGAGACAGAATCTTTGGGTTTTTGAAGTTCACCAGTCGGTGGCCTGTTGTTGTCAAAGATGAATAAATCAGCTGAGGAGGTGATCACAGGAGCTGGTCTGGCAGGTCTGATGGGCAGCTTGCGGTCTGTGGCAGAGGTTGGGAACCAGGGGGTGAAAACCGGAGGAGTCCGACAGGAGAAAGGCTCCAGAAGCCTCTGTGTAGTCTCTAACAGAGAGCTGAGCCCAGCAGCTGATCCAGACTGATAGTGTAGAACCACATCCTCCATAAAGACAGACAGCGATCAGACAGACTGCACCACCCTCCTCTTTCTCCTCATGGTATCAGATTAATGTAAGATGCTGGATAGCCGGCAGCCTGTGGACATCATGTGGAACAGATTTATCAGTTACTTCAGTCTAACTCTAGTTTGTGTCTCTCACGGATTAATAATTACATATACACTCCCATCTTGTATGTGGTGTGTAGACACAAAAGGTCATAACAAATATGGATTTTGTATTTTTTTAATCTTTACTGAACTGTAAATTAGGTTTACTGATAAATAACTGCTATTACCTCCACTTTAGTTTTAGTGGCTAAATGCTTTGCTTCTCACTTCAGTCAGACTTCCTGTGAAAATAAAAGAATAAATAACAAATTTAAACTGTTAAAAGTGATAAAGTGTTATAGCTACTACATCTACAGACCTAATAAAATCTACATTATCAAACCTGTCTTCTAAGAAACTGCTGCCACCGTTTTTTTACAGTTGTAACGTAATTCAACATTAATAATAAAATAATTATACCTGGAAATATAACAATTAGCTGGATCAATTGTAGTAACTTAATATCAATCAGATCAAATGTGGCGTTTAACACACGACGACAATACATGTATTAAGTAGAATTTAAAAAAGTAACTGTTAACGTTTAATAAAAGGTTTGTGTGTTATATTATTATTTCTGGAAACAGCTTCTAACTAACGCTAAGTTATTCTCCAGTCACCGGCGGCTAATGTTTTTAGCTTATTTTGCTAGTTAGCCGAGGACGGCTAGCTGTCGTTAGCTAGCCTAAACATAACCAGCTAGAAAACAGATAAACAGTAATATGAAACACTGTGATTTTCATCCAGAAATTAAATATACATATAATATTCAGTCATAACCGATGGTACAAAAACAAAAAAGGTTACTACAACTCAAAATACTAACCTTTCATTAGCTCACAATCGTCATCAAGGAGTTGACCTGACGAGCTAACAGATTAGCTAACTGTGACGCGGTTTGTTGCGCTCCTCGCGGATATTATCGCGATAGTTGAATTGAAGTTTGAGACACGGTTTAGTCCTTTCTTTTTTTAATAATTAATTAACGTCCAGCTATAATAACATCTTGTTTCAGCTAGGATATCTTGATTTTCTATCAACATGTTACAAATACACTGGAAAATAAACATTTAATCACTGTGTTTAATTACAATTTCGAGTTTAAAAAAACTACATTACATACGTATACATACGTAAACTGTAGTTTTATATCAAAGCATCATTTTCTGAAACACGTTTTAGTATGTGTAATGTTGGCTGAAACAACTCATGTACTAATACCACAAAGTTACTGTACTTGAGTAAATGTACTTTGTTACATAGCACTACTGCAAATAAAACGCTCATGTTACAACGATCCTCATCTTTATTTCATTTACAGAAACGACTCCCACAAAACAATTGAAATCTTTACTTCAGCTTAAGTATTTAATTCTATGTGTTGCGATTTCATGATAATTTTTTGAGTAAAGATAAAACAGGTTTACTTTTTTGAGTTCAAACTAACCTTGAAGTTTATGTGCTGAACAAAGCACATATCCAGCTAAAGAAAAGACACCGACGCAGCCCAGTACTTTGTCAATACGACATTTTATTTCATATGTCTGTTGTCTTTAATCAAATTACAGTAATATACTTGAGATGACCACCGGCTGCAGCCTGGACAGCTAAAACTGACAGCTGTACTACTTGAAGCAAACTTTTCCTTTTTTTTTTCTCCGTTTTTTAAAATTATTTAGCAACAGAAAAAAAGCACATATTGTATGCCATGAGATGTGAGTTGTGGTGGTGATGTCAGGTAGGTCGGGTTTTAGTGCGGTCTAAAAAAGAAAAAGAAAAAAAACCTGAAAAAGAAAAAACCTTGCGCGTTGTACATGTAAAAGGATCAGAATATGGCACATTTGGTCCACGTTGGTAGTTTTATTATCTCATCTTCAAACATGTAATAAACAAAAAAAGAAAAAGAAAAACAGATCAGAATTGTACATGTTTTTCCCCAGAAGCACAGCATTAATGACAGCATATTGAAAACACGAGTGAAAGGGGGGCAGCTCTAAGTTTCTCTTTTTGTTCAAATCTTATTTCATCAGCCAATTGTTTCTATTCTCCCTGGTACAGTATCATCATGATCATCATCATTATTATTAATATCTTCTTTCCATCCAAAATGACAGGGTGGGGCAAGGGGTGGAGGGAGGGTGGAGCTTCGTGGATGACTGACAGGATGGCTTTGGACATTCACAGGAAGTAGTCAGGAGTGCGTCTGGTCACATGGGGCTCGCCGCGGCGAGGAGCGGGGTCAAACTGAAGGCTGAGGAGGGAGAAAAGGTTTGTTAGTGACGATGTTCTGCTGATCTGTGAGAGATGCACAATTTATTTTATTATTTACCAGAGTCACATGAACATTGAAAGAGGTTTAACTTGCTGTGAGTATTCCTCCTGTTCACACTGACATGAACTGATGCTCTAAAAACAGCTTCCATCTACTATTAATGAGCCAGAAGGCTGAGACATTGCAGAAGAAAAGTAACTAAAAGAGGGAATTTTTCACTATAAAAGCTGCAGCTGGAAGATGGTTAATGTGAGTAATGTGTGTATTAAGATACACTTTTGCAGAGAACGACTGGATCGTCACGCACACAGGAACCATTTACGGATGTCCTGTATTAACAGAAGGACTGATCACAGCAAGAAAAAATAAATAGTTTCAGCATTCATGTGGGCACCAGACAATTGTCTTAACGCAGACTTAAAAAAAACAACAACTGTAAAATATTTGGTATGTCCAAATAAAGTTTATAGTACGTGATCATTGCTTCTAATGTTCAGAAACAGTAAATAAAGATTGATATAATGCAGAGCCCCCCCCTCCAAAAAAAAGACTGGGGGTGTTGTCTTCACCCTGCAAACCAAATGTTAGCTCACTGACAAACAAAAGAGCCACTCTTCCTCCTGCTGCCAAATGTCAGGTTACACATTGACAGTGATTTCAGAGCTGCATGACAACATTCTTTAAGGTTTATATTAGTGAAACTTTTTACCACAGCAGAACTGTGTCTGGGAAAAATGTTTCTTAAAGAAACAGAAGCTCTGAACGTCTGAGTTGGTGCTGGAGCTGGACAGAGCAACAGGCAGACACCTGTCAATCCCTAACCCTAACCCCTTAAACCCAATCATCTTATTAATGGAGCAATAACGTCCAAAATCACCACCTGCTCAGTTATTAGAGCTACTGAGACCATAACGACAGTTGCAAGTAACAACCTGGTATTTTTATACAGGGAAGTCAAAGGCTCTTTGAATGAGCCAGGTGGAAAAACAGAAAATAATGTGACTTTAATGAGGACAACACAACATGTCCCACAAAAAGAAGAGAAGAGTTCAGAGTTTCTGAACTGTCTTCATCGCATTTGCTTCACCAGATTAAAGACAACAGAGGAACAAACATGCGCAGGTGTGTTTTCAATGTCTCAATCTTTTCCTTTAGGGTGTTGAATATAAAAAAATAAAATAAAAACTAAACCCAGGTGCAGGAAGGATCATGTCTACCGTGAGTCCACTATTAGAGTTTGACAAGATTTTACCGTTTTAACCTGAAAAATTTACAAAATTCTAATTAATTTTAGAAAAGGACCAGAAGACGACACGACACCATGTCTCTCGTTGTTGCACATATGAAATTAAAACAAAAAGCCATAGAGAGCGATGCTTAGAGCAGCAGATACGGCTCAGCTGCAGGAACAGAACACTTGACTCCTGCAGCTTCACCTCTTACAAACTGATGTAGGTGTTTCCACTGCAACTATTAAAGTCAGTTTATTCTAGAATCAGAGAAGCTGCTGTTCACTTTAAGCTTTGAATCAGTTGAATGCAGCATTTCCATTTCCATCTTACAGCGTGAAATAACTTCTCTACTACAGTCAGTACTGCGCCCAGTCCCACCTGAACACGTCAAAGTTTGTTTACTTACAAAGAGTATTTCAGAGTATCGTCCAGTTCCATGATGGCTGCCTGGTTTCCACAGCGGTAGCAGTAGTTCGGAGCACTAAAGATGGTCACCACGTTCTTGTCATGGCCCCAGTTGTAGCCCTGAACACAACAACAACACCACCAAATGTCGAGTTGTGTTTCAGTACAAGTGTTACCTGATAACAGACTAAGAACATTCAAGTGGTTCTGACTACATGGAAACAGAGAAACACTACAGAGTGACCGGTCTGTGAAACTCATCTCTCTGCACAAATGTTCATCTAAAGACGAAGACTGTTAGATGATTTACAGTCACTCACTGAATCATTTAACACTGGTTTCAATCACAGATTATCTTGTTATAAACACAGATTGTATGTGTGTTTGCTGCAGCTGCTGCCTGAAGCGTGTGAACTCCAGCACTGAACCACAGTGGGAGTGAATCTGCTACAGATCAGGGAGGACAGAGGATCTCGGCACACTTCATTTTATTACGTTGCCATAGAAACACTGGGACTTTTTTAGGACCCTTCAGTCCACCTGTGTGTATCTGACTAAAATATGCTCAAAGACCAAAGCTTCACCTGTCACGTGTGCATTAGAGTGTGGTTACATTTCAGATATTGTTAAACCTTTAAATGAACGGACAGAAAACCTGGAGCTGAGTGAAGTGCTGATGTTAACACCACAGCACAAATTATAACCTCCAAGCTTGTTTAATTAGGTTTAAAGAGCATCACAGCTTTCTGTGCACTCAGTATATATTTAGGTCACTACTGCTACTAAAATAAAGTATGTGTAGGAGTGTTTCAGGTTTTCTGTGCATTTATTCAGGATCTGAATGTGCTGTACTTATGTTCAGTACTGTGAGTTTAGTTCTTTATGTGGTTCCTTTTTATTTGACAAACACAATGACCTAGTTTGAACTATACACAAATGAATCTGACTTTAGTTGACATAAATATAAACTGGACATTTTATTTAACGTATTTTGTATTGAAACTGTTTACCACATCTGAGTGTTTCAGTTTCAGCCTGGTTCTACTTTGTGTGTGTCCGTTTACCTCCATGACCAGCTGATGGGCACGGGAC
The DNA here is from genome assembly GCA_034779795.1 of Ctenopoma multispine. Taxonomy (NCBI): domain Eukaryota; kingdom Metazoa; phylum Chordata; class Actinopteri; order Anabantiformes; family Anabantidae; genus Ctenopoma; species Ctenopoma multispine. Next base: position 23,519,795 of record JAUYWH010000027.1, read on the forward strand.
ACCAGGGTGAGGCCATTGGCGTGGTTGAAGGTTTCAGAGATGTCCTGTCCGAAGGTGTATCCGGCACCTCGAGGAGAGATCCCCCACCCACCACGATCGTCGGGGTCCGACCACAGCAGGTCACACATTGGCCCCTGTTTTACAGAGCAGGAGATTTTATTTAGTAGAGCACTTATTTGTTTTATAAAACCTAAACCTCACCATCTCTTTGAACTACAGACGCAGATCCTGTTTTATCAAACTTTAACCGACAGACGGCAGCTCCTTCAGGAGTCTAAAATGCTTTACATGACGCAGCAACATGTCCTTCCAAAATGTCCAGCGATAACAATGTTAGTATGTTAGATCGAAGTTTAAACCTGGAGACCACAAATAGACTGAGGTGATTTTTATCTTGTAGTTACTTTTACTACTCAACAGCAGTGATGTGGTCATTTAATGTTTTAATGGGGAAACAGTCAGTGGTGGCAGCTACATGCAAGTAGCTGGTCTTTAGTAGACTGCACAGACTGAAGACAAGTCTGAGTGTGGGCTGGAGCCCAGGGCAAAAAGAACTGTGTCATCGGTAAAAAACTGGAGGTTGAAGCACTGAAGGAAGAACGATGCAACATCCATCTGCCCTACAAACCTGCTGCTGGAATCACCCACCAACAAGTCAATGAGCTTTTTTATTAAAAAGCAGCCGTGTCGGAGCTGAGAGCCACAGACTGGGCTGAGTTCAGCACAGAGAGAAGGTCCAATGTGTCACTGGTTTGAATCTGTGTAGCAAACTTTATGTTCTGCTTCCTCCTCCATTTTACTGACCACACACAGTGAAACTGTACCAAGCATCACTGAATTGTGTGCGTACCTCATGTGGGACTTCCTGCAGGCGGTCCAGAGCTCGTATGTGATCCAGAGTGTCTATGGAGGGAGACAAACCTCCGTGGAGACAGAAGATCTGAGACAAAAACGAGAAATAAGACTCTTCTGCAGCTTTACAACCTCAGTTTGAAACATCATAATGCCAAACAAATAAAACGGTAAGACTCCTGCGTGAGAGGATTTATCTCTCAGCACAAAATAAAACACAGCTGGTTCCCGGCTGCTCCTCCTACCTGTCCATCGACCAGTGCCGTGAGCGGCAGGTAGTCAAACAGGTCTGTGAAGTACTTCCAGACATTGGCATTGCCGTACTTCCTCAGGCACTCGTCATAGAAGCCGTAGACCTGTGTGATCTGCCGTGACTCGTGGTTTCCTCGCAGGATGGTGATTCTCTCCTGGAAACGGACCTGAGGGACAGAAAAATACAGAAATTAAGAGATGCTGCAGCAGCGATTATTTTCTTTCCCCAGTTTGGGGCTGAAATAAGCTAAATAATTTTTCATTCAAAATGTTTAAAAGAAAGAACATTAACATTTAAATTTTATGGTTAATCAGATAATTCATCTTTGCTGCTTTAGTTTTGATTAAATTCCACATTGTTAAATCTCAGGGAGAAATGTTTCTGTATGAAAGTCGACACAGCGTTAGTATTAAACTCATCTGAAGCTACAACCAACCCACACCCCGCCGTGTATTAACCCGATTGTCTGAATCAGACACGTCATTGTTGTCAGTACATTCCTCTGTCACCTCAAACATCTCTCATCATGTTTTTCACAAACACGTCTGTGACGCAATAAAACCAATTATCAACACGCAGCTTCTTAATGTTAAATCACAGCGTGTGTGTGTTCACTGGACAAACAAAGGTAGAGTTTCTGAAGCTGATGAAGATTGACTGTGATTGTTCCCTCTTGTTTTAAAAGTACTGAGGCAGGTGGAACAACACAGAATCTTTATCCAAAAGATACTAAACCTGTGCTTAAAAATGTCTCCAAACTACTTTATACTGTAAAAATAAAAATAAATAAAAAAATAAAATGTGTTGATTTAGCTGATCTAACACAGCTCAGTCAGACTGAAACTGCTGTTAACAGCATCTGCTTCTCTGTCCTGAATGTGGGTCGACTGAGCTGGTCATATTTTACGTGCTGTGGAGAACATACATTCCTCACAAGAGGCATTTCACCGACAGTTTCATCTGACACAACAGATCATGTACTGTCCTCGACACAGCTGCACATGCTGCAGTACAGCTCAGAATTTAATTTCTGTCTGTGACCATTTACAGACAACAAGAAACTATTAGGAGGAAATTACTCTGTTACCACAACTGAAAACGAACCACAACAACAAAGATTTCATCAATGTACAAAGTGTTCCTTACAGAACAGATGTTCCACATATTAGAATTTTTTTTACACCGACTTCTGTTAGAACAACGTTTGGAGACTTTCACACATTATTTTAATGGTTTTCTAAGTCTTTGTTTTGTATGTTTTTCTCTTAACAAAAACACTGATTTTTCTTCTTTACTGTGACGTCTGATCAGCTGGAAGTGAAGTCACACGAACCGCTTTATCTTTTTGAGAACAGGCTCCTCAGAACTGTGGCAGAGATGAAATACTTCTTACTTTTTCACATACTTCTGTGATATTTTATACTCCTATCACTACTCCGTGCTCTATATAAAATTATTTAACATTAATTGCTGTTAATTTAATGGTAAATGTTCTGCACTTATATAGCGCTTTTCTACCTAGGCTGGTACTCAAAGTGCTTTACACTGCTTCTCATTCACCCATTCACA
>JAUYWH010000027.1:23552354-23602150 GCA_034779795.1 Ctenopoma multispine
TGTGTGTGTGTGTGTGTGTGTGTGTGTGTGTGTGTGTGTGTGTCTGTGTGTGTGTCTGTGTGTGTGTGTGTGTGTGTGTGTCTGTGTCTGTGTGTGTGTCTGTGTGTGTCTGTGTGTGTGTGTGTCTGTGTGTGTGTGTCTGTCTGTGTGTGTGTGTCTGTCTGTGTGTCTCCGACCTTCCTCCACTCGTCTGCCTGCTGGTAGCTGTTGTATCCCAGCACCAGCGTCTCGGACCCCAGCAGGACCAGTTTGAGCTGGTGCTGGATCTTCCTGCTGCTCTTGGACTTGTAGACGAGCTGACAGCCGCGCAGACTCAGCTCCAGCTGAGGCAGCAGGTCCTGAGCACATTTATAACACTGACAAACACAGAGAGACGTGGAAACAGAGACTTTAGACGAGGTGACGGCTCCCTGAGTGGAATCTACCTTAAACCAGACTTAAACTTTACTCCTGGTTAGAATCAGACAGAGTTTCTGTTTGAATGTTCAGGTGAGACCAGCTGATTCATACCTGAGTGGTCTGGGGTTTGGCATCTTTAGTATCATTAGTATTTACGTCTTTAGTTCAGCTGCTGACAGCAGCGTCTCACCAGCAGCACGTGGTTCCTGATGATGAACAGCTGCTTGGTCCACTGTCCGAGCCACTTCCTCCTCCACAGGTAACCGCAGAGCCGGGACTCAGGGACGGGTCGCAGGCAGGGCTGGGAGGCGCTCCACTGGATGTAGTGAGCCCTGTCCTTCACAAGCCCCCCATCATCATCATCATCATCTTCCTCACCGTACGACTCGTAGTGGCTGCTGTCAGAGTCTGTTTTCACTGCAGGGGAACAGCAGCGTTAATGTGTGTGTGTGTGTCTGTGTGTCTGTGTGTGTCTGTGTGTGTGTGTCTGTGTGTGTCTGTGTGTGTCTGTGTGTCTGTGTGTCTGTGTGTCTGTGTGTCTGTGTGTGTCTGTGTGTGTGTCTGTGTGTGTGTCTGTGTGTGTGTCTGTGTGTGTGTGTGTCTGTGTGTCTGTGTGTCTGTGTGTCTGTGTGTGTGTCTGTGTGTGTCTGTGTGTGTGTGTCTGTGTGTGTCTGTGTGTGTGTGTGTGTGTGTACCAGTGTGGGTCGTGTCAGCAGGTACGTAGGGTTCAGCTTCCTCGTAGGTATCCTCGTCATCATCACCTCCCAGTCCCCCCACAGGATGAGGTGGGACAGCAGGACCAAGGTTCTGTTGGATAAATTCAGAGATCTGAATCAGTTAGTTTCTGTCATATAAGTGAAATGAGGAGGTAAAGTTCTGATCATCTGAAAACTGAACCAGCTTTGTGTTTGTGTCCATCTGCTGGACTCAGCAGGAACATTTATAAGGTTTTGAAATGTTCAAGGTCGTAGTTCGACTAAAGTACATCAGAAGTACTTACAGGTTTGTGTACTTGTACCACCTGTGCTTCAGGATAAGGTTAAGTTAACAGTAAGTTAAGGGTTAAATTAAAGGGGAGCAGTGATGGTTGGTGTGTTTCCAGGAAGTGAGTGCAGTTCATTGTAATGTCCTCTGAAGTGATGGAAACCTGACTCTGTGTGTTTTCTTTCTATCCATCCATCACGTAGACCAGATGCTAATCAGCGGCCATTAGTGACCACTTCCTCCCTGTGCAGAGCTCTCAGCCAATGGGGGGGCAGATAGAGGAGAGATGGCCTCATGTGTAAACAGCGATCATCCTGTCACTCCCTCCAACACGCCGGGTAACCCTGCCCTCTCCTCCCTAACCTCCGGAGGACTCGCTCTGTCATTAGTGAGCCACATCACAGAGCAACTCTCCCTCTGTTACTACTTCTGGATCCAGAAAAGCCTTTTTTCCTTCCACATCACTTTTCTTTGACCTCAAGAAGAAAGAAACACACATCAGCTGTGTTTGTGTCATTCAGAGCAGAGTTAGCAGCATTTTCACTGCTGCTGTGGAGGATGAAGGACCCGAGTACTCGAGTCTCTAAGTAAAAGTACTCATGCCACATTATGAAAATACTCCATTACAAGTGAAAGTCCTGCTTTTAAAATCATTGTATTCCCTTATTATTATTCATGATCTACTCTGTGTGATCGGTGGTTGAGGATAAGCCTATGTGATATTTTCCTGCAGGTTAAAGGTTAAAATAACCTGAGTTCTAAGATAAATGGAGAAGTTTAAAGTAGCAGGAAAAAATTTGAGTAAACTATGAGTGTCTCAAAACCTTAAAGTACTTGAGTAAATGTTATCAGTTACCATCTGACCTTATCTGTGAGAGACTCACCCCGTTCCTCAGCCAGACTCCTGAGTCCTGCTTTGAGACCTGCTCTGAGGTCCGGAAACCGTCTGTGCAGACAAAGACAAGCGTGTGAGTGAGAGTAAAACAACAGACGTCTGATGACTTCAGTTAAAAACGTTTACTCTTATAGGTTTACTTTTATTCTGACATCATGATGGATCACATGTGGCAAACGTGTTGGAGGAGCTCAGTGTCAGAGAGAGTACCTGTGCCAGGTGTGTCAACCAGCTCGTTGCTAGGAGACGATGCCGGACAGCTCATGATCATGTACTCAGCATCTTCCACTGAAAACACAACAAGCTGTTAATATACTGCACAGTGGTGCTGAACGTTTAATTTGAAAGCCCTTAACTTCCTGTCAGTGATGCTGACTGACTCCAGCTTCTCTGTGCCAACATTAAAAGTGGTTGTGTGATTGACCAACACCGGGTAAAGTCCACGGAGCTCGGTGCAGATCTGCTGTTTTAAGTCCCCATCACCATCCCAGAAAGAAGCTCCGGCTCCAAAATCAGCACCTGCTCAGCTAAAGTTTTCAGCTGATCACGTGGAGGAACGTTTGATGATCAGACGAGACAACGACGTCAAACACGGTGGTGGCAGCATCATGTTCTGGGGCTGTTCTGCTGCCTGTGGACCTGCTGCACAGAGTGGATGAATAATGAAGGAGGAGGAGGAGGAGGAGGAGGAGGAGGAGGAGGAGGAGGAGGAGGAGGAGGAGGAGGAGGAGGAGTACCTCAGAGCTTAACCTCAAACCATCAGCTCCACAGCTGAAACATGGACAGATTTGGACAATGATTCCAAACACACATCAAAGCTGGTGGAGGACGGATAAAACAGGACTTTGACCCAACGTCTCGACCTCAACGTGACCTATGTTTATTTTTGACCGTGTGTGTTGATGTCACAAAATGAATGAAAGCCTGTTCACCACGTTGTTGAGGTTTTCTGCAGTGAAAGATGTCAGAGATGTCGTACAGAAAAGGAACAGTTCAAAGACTTTAAATGAAAATGACTGTAGTGTGCAGTGAGTAAACAAACAACCACAGCTGTGTGTTGGACCCGTTGTGTCTCAGTTTGGTCACTTTTCATCTCTGTGTGGCTGTGTTGTTGTCTGAGTGTCCTTCAGAACACTAATGCTTTACACATTTCTCTTCACTGTTTAAGACACAGATAGAGGAGACGCGGTGACGTGACGGAGGCCGTGCAGGAGAAGGATTCTTACCCGGGGTGTCCTGTGTTTGCAGTTTGGACAGCAGCTCGGAGATGGATTTCTTTTGGGCCTGAGCGATGTAGCTCAGGTTCTCCGAGTCCAGAACAGACAGAAAGGACTGCAGGTCCCAGATCAGCTTGGCCAGAACTAAAGACAGAGACAGAGAGAGAAGTGGAGGCAGGTGAACAGCTGAACCCACGTCAGACTCGTCACATGTTAAATCCTGCTTTAATAATGTGAAGTAAATGTGTCAGTATAATAGTGTGTTAAATTAAAGTATATTAAAGTATAATTAGCAGAATTAGCTTTAAGTATCAAAAGTAAAAGTACTATTTACTTAGTACAGTCATTGCAGTACAGTTACTACAGTACAGTTACTGCAGTACTCTAGTTTTGTGTGTTGTATCAGACTAATATTCATCATAATAATAAATCCCGTTTGTCCAGCTGCAGCGCTGACGCCTCCTCCACAGACGTGACATGTAGATGAAACGTGAAACGTGATGTCGTGTCCGTGTTATGAATGAAGCTGTTGTCTCTCTGTGAATGAACCGACTGTGTTTTCACGTTGTAACAGTAAAGAGCCGAGAAGCAGCAGACGATCGTTGCCCCTCACAGAGAAACCTGTTAGTTTCCTTCTGGCTCAGTTCAGTTAAATGAAGCACTGTGGACGGACGGGTCCTAAACGCGGTAAACTTTCCCATCACACGTTAACGGATGTGACAGGACAAACACTGATAAGCTGCTAATGTTTAACACAGAACAAAGACTCGCTGCTGTTACATCACCTGAATAACTTCTGGTTACTTTAAGTCCAAAGTTCCTCATTAGAACCTCCTGAAACACCTGAAGAACCTGTAGAAGAACTCCACATGTCCCCATATGTAAGAGCACTGACCCTGAAATGTGCCATGGTGACCATCAGAGCTGAAGCCTGGTGCATTATCATCAGAGGGAGGTGGAAATGTAAGAAATGTGGAGGAGACAGACGGCTCCGTTCACGCTGGGCTCAGTGTGGGAGATGAAGGTTAAATGTTTCTGATTAACTCGTCTCTGCTGATTTTAAGGGTCCAGCAGCTTCTGCTTATCAGCCTGCTGCTGTTTTAAACACTGATATGTGCATAGCTCGCACACCCACCACACACAGACGCACACAGACGCACACAGAGAGGCAGTGAGCGGCAGAGACGCCACCGCCGAGACCAGAGGACACTGCTGCAGAAAGAAGTTTGTGTAACTGAACGCTGCTTATCTGACCATCGACTTCACTTCCTGTCTCTGGCTTTGAAGCTGCGCACACACACACAAACACACACGTTGTCCAGTGAATTGTAGACAGATGAAGTCAGACGATTTACTGTAACACAATAATAATTAACAGTCAGAAGTAGAAAAGCCACCAACCTCCTATTAAACAGCTTAATAAAGTAATTTCGCTCTTTTATACACTGTAAAAAATAACTTAAACTTAAAGTGGCTGCAGAAATACAACTAAACATCATCTTCATTAGGTTGTGTTGTGTAAACTGCTGTTTCAGTGAGTTTGACTGTTCTGTGAACACATTTCTTAACATACGACTGGTCTCAGGTCAGTTTGTCCAGTGACAGAGAATCGTGGTTCCTGATTTAGCATGTTGGAGCTGAGTTATATTTTAGGTCATCGTTTTCATTGTTACGAGAAGAAATGACCATGACTAAACCTTTATTTTGGCATCTAACTTCCTGTCTGCACCAGATTAAGTTTGGGGTCAGCTCACACTGAAACCCACTGAAATATTTGTTCTAATTCCAGTTGTTACAGCTCAGTGTCTGTGAAACACAGTGAATAAAAAATATTTAACTTACCAGGAAAAATCTGGCTGAAGGTTTGTTCTAGTCTCACATTTACTGAACTCAAGCTGAAAACATTAGTTGAAAGCGTGTGAGTGTATTTTGGTGATTTAAGCTGCTTTACCATAAAAACCAAACCCTGAAATTATCTGAAACCTATGGGATTCTGTGTGTGTGTGTGTGTGTGTGTGTGTGTTACAGGGTGTGGGGCAGCAGTTTTCTCTTTCATCCTCCGCTCGGTAAATATAGGACAGCAGAGACATTTACATTACTGAACGTTATTCTCTCGGGACCATTATCAAGTTCAAACAGGAATTTACAGAGAACGGTTTGTGTGACTGTTGTGTGTCACGTCATTGTGTAACTGAAAGTAACTTCAGTCGTTAGTCAGGATGCTGAAGATGCTTGTCACACACTGGGTCTGACTCCAAACAGTCGATTAGCTCCGTCTCCTGAGGGCAGCAGGATGATGGAGGAGGACAGACGGGCGTTTCTGATGGTCGTGCAGCTGTAGTTAACATACCGTCAGTGTGATAAAGAGTCCACCCACAGCGCACACACGGATCACTCACCACGACTGAGCTGTCGCAGTAACAAAGTTGTTCACGACACCTCGAGCCGTTTCCCCTCAGCTACCTCACCCTGACCCCCCCCCCACACACACACACACACACACCAGGAGGGGGCCTCTAAAGGAGGCAGTTAACAGAGACTCCCTGATTCCCAAAAAACATTTCTTGATAGACAGATAAGATAAAAAACCTCTTAAAAACTGGTAACAGGAAACATCCAACTGAAAACACGGTCAGTTATCAGTCTCTCTGTTGTTCTTCCATCCATCATCTTCCACTTGTCCAGGGCTGGTTCATGGTGGTAGCAGGTTCAGCAAGCTAGTCCAGATCTCCCTCTCTTCAGCAACGTTCTCCAACTCCACTGGAAGGATCCTGATGCCACTGGGTCCACTCTGGGGTCTTCTTCTGGTCAGATGTACCTGGGAAACCTCCAATGGAGGATGTCCAGGACGCATCCTGATAAGGTACCCAAACCAGCTCAAGCGGCTCCTTTCAGTGAGAGAGCAGCAGCTTTACCCGAGTTCTGTCCAGAGGTACGAACTCGATAACGGTTCGGTTGATCTGCCGCCCTACAGAGGAAGCTCCCCCTCTGAGAATCACCAACTCAACATGGTGGATGAGTCTGTGTCACAGTGACCCTGGAAGTTCTGCTGTCAGGCAAATTGTTCCCAGGGAGGAACCAGACTAAGAGTAGTTCCGAAAACCCAAACAGACTGGTAAGAGCTGCATTATCAGGGTGAGGGTCCTGACTTTGCAGACTGGTTAAACACTTGTGCAATTATCCAGGACAATAATGTGCAATTCAATTTCTATTTCTAATCTATCTATCTATCTATCTATCTATCTATCTATCTATCTATCTATCTATCTATCTATCTATCTATCTATCTATCTATCGATCGATCAATCTATCAATCTATCAATCTATCAATCTATCTATCTATCTATCTATCTATCTATCTATCTATCTATCTATCTATCCTTAAGTTAAACATTTTTATTTTGCCGACGTCACAGTCTAAGTTCTCCTGATCACGCTGAAAGGGACTTTTATTTTCCCCTCCACTCGATAAGTCCGACAGTTTCAGTTCACAGATGCAGATTGTTAAAACAGAATCTCTGAACTAATACACGTTGATGTTTTACTCTGGATGAAGCAGCTGTCAGGATTAGAAAGAGTTAAAAATCAGCTTCACCTGCTGCTACATCACTGATGTTCACACATTAATACTTAATATTTTCACATCTACAACTACAGCAATGAAATTCTGCTTACACTACAAAAAATGAGTATTAAGTCGATGAGAAACAGTCAGTGACACGAGTTTCTACACTCTGTACTTCACATTTAAGACTCTAACTTTTCCTCATTATACTTACATGCTTTTACTTTTAAATGCAGCACTGGAGTATTTTCCCAGTGTAGTATTAGTACTTTTACTTAAGTAAATGATCTGACTACTGATAATGTGGCTCATTACTGTATTAAATGAGCTGTGTACCTTTCTGTTTGTCCATGTCTGTCTGTCGTCTCAGTAGCGGCTGATGTTCAGTCTCATTTCTCTGCTGAAGAATCCAGACCATCAAACAACCAACAGATTTCCTCCTCCGTGTGTGTCTGTGTGCGTCTTTCTGCTCCGTGTGAAGCAGTCTGAGCTCTGCCTCAGTGTGATACCAAAACACGAGGGAGGAGAAAGAGGACGGACCAACACTCTCATTATGTAGAGTCAAAAACATCAACACAGAACCAGAACCAGTCTTTATGTAACCGGGTTTAATGTGTCTACATGAGAGACAGACTTGATGAAACTCAAAGACATTTTAGAGCAGACAGAAACACACAAAAACAAAATAAAGACAGTGAGTAACTTAACGTTTCACACAACACAATGTGAGAGGTATACTTCTTATTTTGACTTTATACTCAAGAGTCCCAGTGTCTCACAAAGCTGCAGGATAAAACATAAAACGTAGAAACAAGAAAAGAAATGTGAGAGTCTCTGTTAAGAACCAGCACCGAACACAGAAACAAAGAATAGAAAACAGTAGAATTATAAACTTTATGACAGTTACAACTCAAGAACTGAGAAACTATAACTTTATAGAAGTAGAAGTATCTCACATAATAAAATGTGTAAACGCTGGATGTTTTTTATCTCTACTCGTCCACTGGGGGCGGTAGAAACCAGTAAATCTCGCGATGTTACCTCTTTTCTCGCCGGTGAGGAAGAGTTGCGGAAGAGGGTAAAGGTTTCCTGACGGCTCAGCAGGCTAACCAGCTAACAAAGATAACTACCCACCTAACTAGCACTTTGATCCGATTTACAGCTTAGACTGTCACCCGAACCGAAGGTAAAGAGACTGGGTTTATGACACAGGCTGTTTGTGTGGTGTATTACTGGATGGTTTTGCCGTGAGTCTTGGTAAAAGTGGCCTCCTGCTGTTAGCTGTTAGCAAGGCGTAGACAGGGCAGCAGCTGTTAGCCGGTTAGCCACAAAGCTAAGCTAGCAGGAGGAATCGGGAGGCTTTCTCAGAGAGGGAAGTCAGCTGATGGGGTTTAGTGCCTTTGCTAAAGATGACTGCTCTCATCCTGCGTGACTGTCACGGTGCTTAACGCTACGTGCTAACGCTGAGCTCGGTGTTTAGCCGTTAGCTGTGTGTTAGCTTAGCCGGCTGCTTCCTTTTGTTTGTGCATTAAACGGTTGGTGTTGAGGAGGAGAAGCAGCTCAGACACCGATACAGGGCGTGAAGTCTCTCTTTAAAGACACTCCTTTAGTACAAAACGAACCTTTTTATGTCCCCACAGCATCAAGATGACAGCTGCACCTTACAACTACTCCTACATCTTTAAATACATCATCATCGGTGAGTAACTTTATCACTCAGGTACACAGATACTCAGGTTAAAGGAAAGTACTTGATAAGTCCTCTACTACAGGAAGAAATACAACTTTTAAGTATTTACTTAAGATAGAGTACTGAGCAGACCTACTTAGTATTTAGTATTTTAGAGTATTGATACTTTAAAATCTACTTTAAGTAGATTTGCATCAGTCTGACTGAGTTACTGCTGCAGGATGTCTAGTGGAGTAATAATATAAAGTAGTTGTAGAATATAAGAACCTGTAGTTACAGTACTTGAATACAAATGAAAATGTGACTGATGATACGTGTTATATCATTATGTATGAGTCTAATTTAAATTGTAGTTTTTAATCACCTGAAGAAACCAGCTCCACTGTTACAGATGCAGTAAAAATAAATGTGTATTCACAGATTGTTATCCAGTAATATAATTCATGTGAAATGTGTAACTGCAGAAACTGAGTACTTTTACTATTTGTACTCCAGTTATATTTTGACCTTGATACTTTCACTTACATTAACGTTTTGAATTGAGAACTGTTCCTTTAACAGTATTTCTACTCCGTGATATTAGTACTTTTACTTTTAGCAGCATTTTCCAGCTGTGGTTGTTTGGTGCTCAAGTTTTTAAACCACTAATGTGACAGATTTGTAAAGTATTGTTTACATGTTGTATGAAAGTTAGTTTGCAGAGATTCGTCACAGACAGTTTGTGTTAACCTCACAGAGCAGTGAAGTGCGACTGATTCCAGGCTGCTTCATATCCTCGTGGTTCGGTTGCAGAATCATACATTTAATTATGTGTTTCTGTGAGTAACAGATGAACTCGAGGTCACTGTGTGGCACTGATCATAAGAGGAGGACGTCACAGTTTAGCAGCTGCTGTTACTGTTAATACTGAGTATGAAATCACAACATATGTTAGAAATCATGTACTACAATATGGTACTTTATGTAGTACTGTGTTTTCAGCTCATTCAGGTCACCTGACTGGGGAAGTCAGTCACATGACCTGAATCTAGCTGAGCTGCATTTTACTTACTGAAGCCAAGAGGACCAAAACAACCAGGAAGTAAAATCATCTGTAGTAACGAGCTGGCAGAGCATCAACAGGGAAGAAATCTGGTGATGTCTCTGAACCACAACTACAAACTATTTAAACTATTTAACAGTTATCCAAATACTTCTGAGCTTCTGAATTTGAGTATTTTAAATCCTGCAGAGTTCAGAAATTAAGATAAATTAAAACAGACTATCGACACTAGTAGCTCATCGTCTCTTCTAATCCAGTGTTTCAGACCAACACGAATGTTGTTCCACTGTCTAAATACTTTTGGACCTACAGCCCTGAACTGTGACAGGACTGATTTAAACTGAGGTGAATCAAACAAACTGTCCTGATTCTGAGTGACCGCTAACCTCGTGTTTGTGTCTCCAGGTGACATGGGAGTCGGGAAGTCTTGTCTCCTTCATCAGTTCACAGAGAAGAAATGTGAGTATTTGTCTCCTCGTGTCACAGAGAGCAGGAACCACACGTTCTCTCCTGGTATTTAAACAGTACTGATGCTGTAGAGATGCAGAAAATTAAAGGAGAAGTTCACAGTTTAGTCAGGTCATTTTTCAGTGTTGTCAGTGCTAATATTGACATTTCTGTTCTTGTAAATATCTGCTGTGTGTGTGTGTCTGTGTGTAGTCATGGCAGACTGTCCTCACACCATCGGGGTGGAGTTTGGGACGAGGATCATGGAGGTTCACGGTCAGAAGGTGAAGCTGCAGATCTGGGACACAGCCGGTCAGGAGCGGTTCAGGGCCGTCACCAGGTCCTACTACAGAGGGGCCGCCGGGGCCCTGATGGTCTACGACATCACCAGGTACTGAGATGGTGTCTGAAACCAGAACCAGCTGCTGTTTGTGAAAATGTGATGTGATACAGAGAAACTACAGACGTCTCAGGATGTTGGGGTTGTTCTGTGATTTTCATATTAACTTGATCTTTTAGAGTAGACAGACACAAAAATGACTAAAAACTACATTTACTATAACCCTAATGTGTGTGTGTGTAGGAGAAGTACTTACAACCACCTGAGCAGCTGGTTGACAGATGCCAGAAACCTGACCAACCCAAACACAGTGAGTCTTTAATTAAAATATCGACTGGAAGACAAATGTACTAGTATGAGCTGCTGTGTCTGCAGTGACATTTTAATTCATTCTCCTGTGCTACAGTTTCAAACATTCAAACTGCTGCTGAAACGTTATAAAAACACATTTCTGTTTGACAACGTGATCAAATAAACTCAGATTACTACAACACGATGTAGATTAATTAGATATTTAAATGCGTTTCAGGTGATCATTCTGATTGGTAACAAGGCCGACCTGGAGGCTCAGAGAGACGTGACGTACGAAGAAGCCAAACAGTTCGCTGAGGAGAACGGTGAGAAGCCGTGTGAGCAGCTGAACATTTAAATGGGTTTAAATCTGACATCAGACTGACTGAGATCTCTGCTTCCTGTTATTGATCAGGTTTGCTGTTTCTAGAGGCCAGTGCTAAGACGTAAGTACCCACAGTTTGTCCCCCAGTGCTGATTCCACTGTGTGATCGTTTTTGGAGGCTGTAGTTTGTGCTGTTATACACATACTACACATAGATGAGGTGGACAAAATAATAGAAACAGCTGTAGGTATAGTTCTAGAGCAGCACAAATTACGGCCCTGAACTGATGAGTTGAATCTGAATCCCATCATGAAGGAGGATTCACTGCAGGACTATGCCCGTTTTAGTCGTGATGATTTTGTTTTCACCTGAATTTTTCCCTCAGAGGGGAGAACGTAGAGGAGGCCTTCCTGGAGGCAGCAAAGAGGATCTACCAGAACATCCAGGATGGCAGCCTAGATCTAAACGCTGCAGAGTCGGGAGTCCAGCACAAACCATCCGCGCCACAGGGGGGGCGCCTCAACGCCGACAGCCAGCCGGCCAAAGACGGCTGCAGCTGCTAACCACAGACAGAAACTACAGACCCACCACACACAGGACAGACAGACGCCCTCTTCTCCAGGCACCAACTTCAGCATCTTCCAGCCACAGTGCGTCAATCAGTATTTACCTGGATCACACTTAACACAGCAGTGGCACAGTCCAACTGACTGTTGTCATAACCAGACCTCGGTTCAGTACCAAAACAAGACTCAGCCGTCCCTCAAACGTTTACCAGCTTTGATTAAATCAGGACCCTCAACAAGATCCAGAAACCCACAACCATCTAGACTTTAGTTTCAGTGTTGGGTGGCTTCGAGATCAGGATCATCCAGACCAAAACTAGATTACCATCTGCACAAAATAAATGGCAGTATAAACCTATGAAATAATTCTGGCTCTCGCTGTGCCACAGTCCAGACCGCCCTCAGCCTGCATCCAAGCATACTTGGATCAGACCTAGACCAGACTGGACCATTGCAAAGTCTGAGGTGCTGGTGGCTCAGCTTAAGCCCCCCCTCGTTTAGAAACACCCACATCTCTAAATTCTAATAAAGTTATAAGGCACAAATCCAAAAACCTCTGATGCACCAAAATGTGTTCCCTTTGTTCCATAGCTGGACTGTCCAAACCAAGTCACACATGGCCCAAAACGTCAGCCAGTCTGTAACCATTCTAACCTCAGACAACGACAGCCTTAAACACATAGCCAGATTTTAGATTTTAGCCAGATGGTTTCTTCCCCATGACTAGGCTGTACTCTGGACCACATCCCTTCCCAGAGTGCTGTTGGCACATCCTTATCAGAGATGTGAAACACCCAGAGATTAATCAAGATGGGCTCAGTCATATCAGTAAAGCTCAAACTAGAACCAACCAACAGCCCAACACCGTGTCCTCTCTAGACTTAGACTAGAACAGGTCCTTCTTCCTGGACCCGACTACTCTCTGGATACAATAATGTGCTGACAAACCCATGAAAATACACAACTGATTTGAACCAACCTCAGTCTAGTTCTAACGGGCCGTTGCTATGAACGGATCCAGAGTCTTGACTCAAGCTTGGCTGCCTTAAGACCTACGGTTGGCAAAACTGG
Source organism: Ctenopoma multispine (assembly GCA_034779795.1). Classification (NCBI taxonomy): domain Eukaryota; kingdom Metazoa; phylum Chordata; class Actinopteri; order Anabantiformes; family Anabantidae; genus Ctenopoma; species Ctenopoma multispine. The sequence goes on from JAUYWH010000027.1 coordinate 23,565,188, forward strand.
AATATTTTAAGTCTAGAATGGAACAGCCCAGCACCAGGCAGCGCACTGCTCAATGTTGGACCAGATTCAACAGACAGCCCAAATTTAGAATGACCTTTGTCCCTACAGTCAGTCAAGGACCACATGTCACTAAAATTCATCCAAAAGACAGATTCAGAGACTTTGCTAAAGCTGAACCACTCTCACTTCAAATTCCTGCTGAATCTGGTGCAAAATGCAGCAAATCTAAACTTTAGGTCAAATTATAAAACATTATGATCAGTTTCTTCTCAATCTCTGAACTTTTTGGATTTAAATTTGTAGCTCTGACTTACATGTGTATGATATCCTGTCAATTATTCTACAGCTGAAAGTCTTTCAGCTTTAAAATCATAAATTTTAATCACTAGAGTGGCCTGGAAATATAAACCTGCTTCTTCTGCTGGAATTCATCGTCCTCATCTCACTTGTTCCGCACTGAATTTCCAAAAAAACACTGATCTACTGAAAGACGCTTTCAAGCTGCTTCACAGAAATCACAGGATCCAGAGTTTGACCCCTACCGTTCACTAAAAATCAGGATGTCTTGGTCTTTCTTACTTAGGTTTTGATGAGTCTTACTTTTGTCTCTTCCAAAGTCCCCGACTTCAACCAAGTGCAACCCTAGAAGCCTTAGTGTTCTTCAAACCAGTTTGTAAGACCAGTGTCCGACCAAATCAACGGAGTGACGCTTGAATCCCAGCTGAAAAGAGGAACTGGCATAGATCCGAAAATGGAGACGTGAGCTAGGATCTCAGTACACACAGGTCCAAACACAAGCGCACAGTGTCGAGAAAACTACCAGAATCTACCATGCATTAAAACTGTCAGCAACACCATCCCAAACAGACTATATCAAAGAAATGCTATTTGGACCATGTCCTACTTGGGTCCTGGCTCGGGCTTCTTGGCACCCAAACTCCACCCAGTCCCCAAACCCACCTTGTTTGTAGCTCCACACTCATTTAAGGCGACCAATACGAGTAAAAAAATAACACTTACCTGAACCAGAATCTCGCTGCTGGTTCGTCAGGAGATTTTTATCACAGCTTTCTTTTTCCTGTTTTTGATTGTTTTAAACCAAATATAAATACAGTATATTTTGACTTAACAGCTCCCACTAGTGGACGCTTCTTCAGGTTAAGTGTGTATTTAGGTTCCTGTCATTTATTTCTTCCTGTTCTTGTTTTGTTCTTGTTTTTTTAACGTTAGAACAGGATTACACTTTATCATAATGCACCCATCTGGTTCATTAAAGGAAACGGTTAAGATGCGCTGACATTGTCACATGTATTAGCTCCTTATATGTAAAGTGAATATTTAGAGTCAGAGACAAAGTGTTTGTGTGCGTGAATCACAAAACTAATTCTACTATTGAAGGAACAAATCTGGTTTTACGGAACTCAAATAAATGATGCCTTTTGAAGAATGTGGTCAGAATTATCTCAAAACGGCCGAGCTCTGATATCTGCTTTAAAGTTTCCTCCACAGAGAAACAAGATTATTAAACGTAAAGTAAATGGTGTTAAACATAAATCCATCTGTTAAACATTCCAGCTCTAACTTCTTCTACGTAGCTTCATTTTAAACCAAGCTGTGTTGATTGATTCTGTTTTCATCAGGGAGTAAAAAATAAAACTAGGGGACAGATGAATAGTCATTAAAATGTGTTTGATTCAGTGTTTTTAAAATAAATCGATTAACGTAGCTTAGACCTGATACAATTCTGATCTGATCAGATTTACACTAAATAAAAATCAGGATACTAGTTTATGTCCAGAATCTCTGCAACAAGGCAAAACTACTTAAATGTGAAAACCCCTCAAAACTGTCTGATCTTCTACGGAGTTCCAGACGTGACAAATTTCTCTAAACAGGTAAATAAGGCTGAAAATACTTAATTTCAAAATTTTAAGTTTTAGGTTAAATTAATTAAACAACTGTTGCTTTAGTCACTTTTTTTCAAAATTTTGTCATTGTTTCATATAAATTAGGATTTGTGCTAAAACCCAGTAAATTTGGGAAAAAATTTCCAAATACAATAATGGAGTAAAATAAAATCACAGTATCTGCTTATTTAAAAATGAATGTCACTTTTTTCTCAAATGACATTTTGTCATAACTGAGTTTATTTACATTTTCCATTTTTAAACATAAATACCCCAAGAACTTTTACACCTACCCATGGTGACACAGGTTATAATCTTATTTTAGTTAATCGTAATTTATTAGTAAAACCAAATCTTTTTTTAACAATTTGGACACAAAGCAAAAATAAATTATTTTAAGTATTTAACTCTTAGTAAAAATGTTTTCTACAGCGTAAAGATAAAAGAAATTAGTCCGTTTTTTAAAGACACTCGTCACCTCCAGGACTCCGTACAGTTGATCTGGTTTATTGGGAAATTTAATTTTCTGCCTTGTTTGCTTTAAACTCTCCGTCCTGACTCTTCAGGTTCTAGGTTTGAATCATCCAGTCCAGGTACAGAATCTGGTTTTTAACTGAGTGCAGGTCCGTGAGGGGAGATCAGTGGGATTTTACTCTTTATTTATGGGGGGGGCAGCTACCTTCTTTACCTGTGAGGCTTGGACCCCCCCACACTTATTAATGGCTCGCTGCTTCACTGGTCACGTTTTATCAGGAGAGAAGAAAACTGTTGATGTTGTTTGTACATTTTAGAATTTTGAGATTTTAACGTTTCCACCAAAGGGTCAAAAAGAAAATCAAGGAGTCGTCACAGGGGTCAGAACATAGTGTCCGTAGTCGAGTGTTGTGATCAGTGAAACAGGCTTTAACTGCTGTAACTAATCCTCTCGTTAACGCACCGTCCAGGTTCACGTTTATCTGATCAGTGGATCGTATCCAAGTCGTTTCAGGACCAAAGTTAGTTTCTGTCTGCAGCTCGGCAGAGAAACTTTCTGGATCCTAAGTTCCAGATGTCTGCAGACACCTCATCGGCTTCATCGGAGCGGGATGAACGACAAGAATCGCTACAGCAGATAAAGTCTGTTTCCGTGTCCGTACGGACCCCAAACACTTTGTGGTGACTGCAGCCTTAAGCCTCCCTCCACCAAAGTTCACCAGAAACCACACGACGGAGACCAGAATGTGTCTAAGGATCCAGTTTAAAGCCGCCCCCCGATCCTGCTCCCACATTATAAGCAGTAACAACAAACAGGTGGTTTAACAACTTTGTTCATAGGTGATAAAACTAATGTGTGTTTTTTAAAACAGAACATGACTCTGTAGCAGGAACGGATCAGGAGGTGGTGACAGATTAATCAGTGGTTTCTGTTAACATGCTCTGTAACTTTTATTTTCTGTACGTCTGTTGTAACGAAAATGCTTTTTATGATTCTTTGACTATTTATAATCTAAACCTGATGATTTTCTTCAGCTCTGTCACTGTTCCACCGCGGGACTCAGTTAACTGTAAATAAAGTATATACACATATATAAATACACTGTCACTACGCAACACGTTTCTTATTTCTGCTGCTTAAAAAGTTCTGAGTCACCAAAATTAAAGAAACGTTTTATTATGTTTTTAGCCAGTGAAACATATGAAGCTCGTCTGAAATTGAAATGTTTCATATTTAACAACAGAAATAAAACTGTTTCAAACAACTGTTAAGAAGGAAAAGAGTCACTTCAGGTGGTTCATCATCATCCGAGAACTGGTTCCAGTTCATATCATCACGTAGAAAATAACGACTGAGTCAGGAACCAAATGCTGGTTCACCTTCAGATTCATGATTTTAAATGTTTACGTCCACGTTTCTTCACTGACCTGAAGACAAGTCGTCACTTTTAGTTTCACGTTTCCAGCTGCTGAATCAGGTCAGAGGGAGTACTGCAGTACTTTTACTGTAGTATCTCTACACACCGAATACTTCACTGTAAAAAATACAAAGAAAGTAAAAGTTGAGCTGAAATTAATTTAACTGAACCTTTCTTGAGGCCAAACTACAAGTTTTACATGAATCCAGGAGATTTCAATTCATCCTGATTAAGTTTCTGCTCCACATTACTAACTGGGAACACAACTGGGATTTGGGATTTGAACTCCCCAACAGAGTGAAACCACCTCGTGATAAACCTGAAGCCTGAACAGAAACCTCTCGGAGAGAAAAACCACCTCCTGTGAGGACCCTCGGTTGGACCTGGTCCTCAGTGTGTCCATGCGTCCTCGTCTCACAGTTCTGATTGACAGCTGAGGAGCTGTGATGTTACTACGTGGTTCTGGTCTTGGGGGCAGGCTCCGTTTCCTGCTCGTACTCGATCTCCACGTACGCTCGCTTCTTCCTCGGTGCTGAGCCGTTAGCCGGAGATTTGCCTTTAGACTTGGACTTTGTTGTCTGCAGCTCCACCTCCTCTTCCTCCTCCATCTCCTCCTCCTCTTCACTTGTCTCCTCCTCATCTTCCTCTTCATCGCTGCTCGTCTTCAATTTGTTCATGTCCTGAGAGACGGAACAAGAAGGTTTTATTATTTTAAATCATTTTTATTCCTGTTTAATCCTGAAAAAGCATCTAATCAACAGGTGAGGAACAGGTGAGGTACAGGTGAGGAACAGGTGAGGTACAGGTGAGGAACAGATCAGGTACAGGTGAGGTACAGATCAGGTACCTCGAAGTCGCTCAGGTCGCTCTCGTCCACCTCCTCTTCTGCTACAAACTCTCTCTTCCCGACATCCTGCACACAAACAGTTTAAGTACTTTTACTTCTGACAGAGTATTTCCACGCTGTAGTATCACACCAGAGTACGGGTCCTTCCTCACCTCGTCATCCTCCTCCTCAGACTCTGACTCGCTCTCTTCGTCCTGCTGCTCCAGAGCTCTGTCGAAGGCGTGGATGGGGAAGTTGTAGATGTCTCCGTACTGAAACCAAAGAACACAGCACATTTTAACATGTTCAGTCCAGTTTCAGAGTCTGTTCAGAACTGTTAGAGGATTCTGTCTGAGGGTCAGAGCGTCGTACCGTTCCCTGTTTGAGTCTCTCCAGCAGCTCCTTCTCGATGGCGTTGTCCAGCTGAGCAGCGATCAGAGCTTTCTCCTACAAACAAAGAAAAACAGGTGAATGCACCTTTAAGGTTTAATCACGTGAAGGGATAACGACGTGCACGCGTTCACTCACCTCTTTCCTCTTCTCTCTCTGCTCTACCTTCCTGCTGAGAGGAACCAGCTTCCTCCTGAAACCAGACACAGGTCAGATGGTAAAGTTCACTGCAGCTGGTTCAGATGAAACCACACGCAGTACTCTGAAGTATTCTAACGCAGTACTTACTGCCTCTTGAGGACCAGCTTGCGCATGCGGATCAGGTACTGAGTGATTTTGGTGAATCTCTGTTTGCACTTGTGTCTGATGAAGCGAGGCCAGTAAATCAGGTTCTCGTCGATCTGTTCCAGAGCTTTCTCGTAGTTTTTACTGAGCTTCACCTGCACAGACACACAAACACCAACTGTTCAACACAGCACATGTTCTGATCTTCTCCTGAATCATTAAACAACAGCTTGTTTTGTTCATTAAAGGAGAGAAATGTGACTCATCAATACAATAAACATTTAATAACAACGTGTTAACCAACAGTTACAAAGGAAACAGTAACTCTGAAGGTTCTCACCTTTTCCCACATCTTGGCAGGAAATGCTGCTCTCTCGATCACCTTCATGTAGAGGAAACACTGACCTGAGGGAAAACGTCTGTTAATGTCCTGAACCTCTTTAAATAGGTTTAAATTCAAAGATGTTATTCTGTTATGTCTGTTATTTCCACAACATCAAACTGATCTTCTGTCTTGATCAACTTGTTTTCACAGTGAAAACAACTTCACGCATCATATTAATCAAAGCAGCAGCCGTGTGGTAAAAACCAGCTTCGTGTCTGCAGGTAAACGTGGACAGAGAAACGTTACCTTTCTCCTCTCTGATGGTGGCGTACTGGCTGTTGGCCAGAGGACACGACGAGCGGTTACACAACCCCGTGATGTTGTACTCATTACGACAGAAGCTCTGGCTCTTTGTCCTGAACGGAGGAAAAAAAACACAGAATCACAGCTGCAGCTCGTTTTCTTTACTCTTCACGTTTGTTCTAATCTGCTATGTTGAGTCATTTCATTTGTGTTAGAATCAAAAGTTAAAAAGTTCCAATGCCTTAATAATTATTCTAAGCGTTCATTTCTCTATTCACATGAACACATCACATTCAAACCGTTTCATATGATCACCATCTTCAGAGTTAAAGAACAAATAATTCAGTTTAACACTTACTTTACTTTGTAGGAGCAGAACTGTCTGTTTCCTATCACGTCCCAGATCACCTGCACAAAGGTTATATTTAATATGGAAACATGGTCTATTGGGGAAGTTGATCAGAAAAGTTACAAACAAAAAACACAAAATAAAAAGACAGATTTTAACAGGATAAAATTTTAATTATACTACAGAACAAGTTCGGAACATAATCTGCTCATGTTCAACTTCAATGTTAAGATTTATAAAATCCATTTACTTATTCTGTGTGTAATAAAATCAGTGATACGTCTCCATGTTCTTTATACATAAAATACAATACAACCAAGAATCAGTTTTATTTAAATCAGAACCAAACTCTACGAATCTCTTTATCGACTCGTGTCTTTTTACTGTGCATGCTGAGAAGCTCGAGAACAAACTTACACATTTTCAGTCTCTGAACTGTGGTCTTAACATTATATTTCAGCCCGTTATATTTAGTAAAGATAACTGTTATGAGGTATCTAGTCTTGGTCCTAAATGTGATGAGGTCAGAGTAAATTGAACAGAACTAACAGGTTTTAATAGTTACCGGTAAGCTAACGTTAGCATCAGGACTTTCTACACCACATTAGCAGCTTCGTATTATTTATCACACTCACGTCGTCGTGTTGCATTTTCGGTCCGTTTCGGAGCTGCTCAGCTTCACCAACAGGTTCACGTTTGTCTTAATGACAATAAATAGGTTACTGTAAAGTTTTGAAGCAGTTTTTCGGTCTTCGAAGCCACATGGACGTTCAGGGAGACGCCATTTCTGTTTGCATGGACCGACGAAATCTCGGCCTCAGGAATCAACGTGGCGAAATATCGCGATACAGAAAAACTTTATTAACAACTATTGTTTTTGACAAAATAATTAATTCAAATAAATACCAAAGAGAATAAACAATTTGGACTTATTGCATTTACATACACTTCAATAACAACACTATAACAAAAATACTAAATTTGAACATTTATTACTACATGTCACAAAGAATGGGACATACTTTATCAAATAAATAAATACATTTACCAATTTTCTTCCGTGACAAATGTTCAGAATATTATTCTCACTGAAAAACGAGAAAAAAAAAGAGAACAAATAAAACTAACAAACATCTTAACAACAACATAATATAAACTCCTCACTAACTTAAATTAAATGTTATTCATATTTTTATCAGCAAATAAAAGATATTTTTAATTGTATCTATAAATTACAAGTTGAAAAATAAATAACAATAATGTTGATAAGATAAATACATGTAGAAATACTTGAACACTTTATAAACAGTCTAGTTAAAAGGATGAAGGGATGGATTGTTGGAGTTCTACCCACTGACTCATAGGTTTAAAATCTTTTACCCACACTCCTGTTAATGGTCTTCTGGTTCTGGAGCTAATCTCGGCTGTCATTGGACAAGAGGCAGGGCACACCTGGACAGGTGAAATAGCTTTTTATGTTCAATCTCAAGTGAACTTTACATATGTAATTATTTCAACAGACAGTGTCACAGTTTACAACGGCTCAACATTTATTATATTATATTTCAGGTCAAATTAAACATATCAAATATTTTAATGTTTATGAAAAGAGTCTGATGGTTAAAAAAGTTCAAACATACATATTAATAAACAGAGCAAATTAATATCCTATATTTACTTCTACGTTTCAGGTAAGATTTTACCTGAAAATCGTCACTTTGGGACCCCAAACTTCTGCAGCATAATTATTCTGTGTTTCATTGATAATTAAATTATATGTAGTGACAGAGTTTAACTATAATCACAGATAAATCCGAACACAACTAGATTTGAGTTTCTTTAACAGTTTACTCTGTTTCTGGATTTTCCCGGTTCAGGATCAGACGGACTGAGGCGCATAGCGTAACAAGATGCAGGCTGCACCTATCACGGATGCTCCGTGATCAGACCCAATCATCACTTTCTTGAACCGAAGGATCATACTTTCAACATGGCGGAAACCCAGGGTCTATCCCCTCCCCAGCTCCCTGACTGACGGTGTCTCAGGTTACAGGAAACACGACAGAGATTTAATCTGCACACTGTGTCACATTAAACACAATCTAACATCTCAGAGTCTTTACCAGGCTTTAGGAGAAGTAACTGGTGGTAAAACAGGGTTTTATAATCAGGGCAGGAGAGGTGCATTGTGGGAATTAATGTTTTAAAAATGGTTCTACAGCGACGCCTGGTGTTGTGGAGGAAAACAACACCTCGCCATTCAAATAAACTTTATTAACTCCAGAGGTAAAATGGTGCTCTGCTACAGGGAGAAAGAAAAAGGAAAAGAAACACAAGAATATAAAGATAAAAAATATAAAGATGAATAAACTTAAATAAGAAACAGCTGCAGAGTCATGAAGTAGTGACGATGATGATGAAGAAAACTGTTGGATGTGAGGATGAAAAAGTAGCACAGGTGGTAGAAATACACAACTCCATATACTGAAGTAAAAGAGAAAGTAATTATACTCTACCACTTAAATTCTTTAAAATATTAAAAATACTCCACAAACAAAACAAAGTTTTTTAATCACAAGTGATTTTGATGCTGTTGATAACATGAACCTTCTCTGTTCATCCAGAACAACACAACAGTATTTATTCATTTCTCTTTTAACAAGCAGCACTTGAGAGAAAGAAATAAAGCATCTGATACACGAGAGGAGGAAAAAGTAATGTGCTTTGTGCTGCTTCCCTCGTCCACCAGGACCAGGAGAGACAGAACCTGGAGGACAGTCTGTGACCTGTGCATCACCTGAGCACGTTTTGCTCTGTTTAAAAGTACAAACACTCAACACTGACGTAAAACTGAAAGTTTAGTAAAGTTACTCCACTAACAAAACGGTGCAGATTATCAAAGGTGAAAATAATGGTTTTCAGTTCATAATCAGGATTTAATTTAATTTCCACTCCATGTTTGGCCTGAAGTCACGTTAACCCTTCAGGTTCTGACAATAAACGAACTAAAAACTTCACAAGTAGCTCCTGACATGTTCAGTTAGTTTTATGTGGTTTATTTATGGGGCGTCAAAATACATAACCTAGTTTAAAATGAGGCTCGGGGTGGGCGGACATCTGCCTCGACTGGTTTGGAGGAGAAAAAAGAAGAAAAGGAGAAAAAAGACACAGCTGGAGTCCTAACAGTTACCTACTGGTGTATAAGAGGTAAAGTCTGCACAGAGCAGACGTCCAGTGACGAGGACGAGAGATGAAGACGTGTTTGTTTTACGTGTCTGCTGACAGAAAGAAGTGACGGACACATCGGTGAAAAACAGAGAAATGGTTTATTTTAGTAAATAGTGTGAGCTTTTCACAGCTGTACAACACTGGCATCCGTAGTTGGCACTCTTTAAAGGGACAATCCACCCAAAAACAGAACTCACTCCGGTCATTGCATTATTTTACAGCCTTGCTTTGTTTGTCAGTTTGACCTAATAAAAACTCAGTTCTGTTTGTAGGGGTTCTTTTCTTTTTAATCTCAGTTACCCCAAAAAACACCAGCGTCTGGGACACACAGTAAAAAAAGAAAAAGAAAGGAGAGAAAATGAAAAGGCACCCAAAGCCACAACAAACAGAACTCAGCCGAACAACTGAAAACTACACGAACATGCAACTCACATCGATTTACACTGAGCTATAGAGGCATGCAAAAACAACACTGCTCTGAACGGGGCGGAGTCATTCACACACACACACACACACACACACACACACACACACACACACACACACACACACAACAGATCAAACACAAACGGCGTGTCGGCTCCTGGTCAGACGACGTCTACATCATGGAGGCTAAAGGTCTAAAGATCCACCCAGACACCGGGTTTGCTTCCCCCACCACCACAGGAGACGCTATACGGTCTTAACTTCTCATGGTTCATTCGCCTGGACACAGGTGCATTGTGGGTAACATTCCCACAACACCCAGGTCAACTGTAACGGTCGTAACGGAGCTGCACAGAGCTCAAAGTGACAGAAACCGTCACAGCTGGAGTCAGTTTGGGAGGAAAGAAGCTAAAGAAAGAACCAGAGACGGGAGCAGGGTCCATGAAGGATTAGAAAGATTTAAACCACGGGACTGGACACATTTCTACTGGTTTCACCTGTAGTTACTCGGCACGTGGGCCAAACTGTTTGACCTTCTTTGTCATATTTTGTTTTCTTGGATCGATAAATCTCTTGAAGCCAAGGTGACCACGAAACATCTTTTTCTATCGAACCAACAAACGGAAAACTGAAAAACAACTGAATATTCATTTAATGTAACGCAGGGGTAGAAAAAACTGGAACCCTCAAATATTTGGCAGGAATATTTAACGATTATCAAAACAGCTGCTCATTCGTTTGCTTCACCTAAAGAATCCAAGAACGATTCTGAAAACTGAGATCTACAGAATGTTGAACAGGGAGATCGCTTCTGTCCTCAGGCTGTGCACGTTCTGACACCAAAAACTGAAGAGTCTGTCCCAACAAGACCAGTTCTAGATTCAACTTGGGTTTAAAATAAAAATACAATGTGTTTGAAGAGAAAGGTACAGAACACATATAGCAAAGAGAAATGTTCCACAACATCAGACAGAATCTGGACTTACAGAGCAGTTACAGCCTGGAACCAGAACAACGCCAACAGATTTTTACAAGGAAGGGCTACGAGACCCGCCACAACTTTTTCCAAGGCCGACTAGTTCTGGACTTATGGAAAGTGGGTTCCAAGACGAATGTGCTTGTTCTAGGACGTCACAGTGATCGTGTTCTAGAACCTGTGACAGCGCAGGATATGCTGCTCCACAATATAAAAAAGAGATCGTTGGGAGTCACTGGACTGACGGTGCGACCGTTTACCCAAACCAGAGTTGTAGAGTCACAATGTGCCAGTTCCAAGATGAAAAAGGCTCTAGAAGGATCGGGTCTCTGTCCCACGCTGTAACCGTTTCTTTAGTAAAGTAGATTTAAGAAAAGGTAAACCAGATTTGTTCTACAACCTTGGGACACGTGGAAAGAGATCTGTGAAAGAGAACTGTGGATCTTTAAACGAACAATGTTTTTGGTCAGAACATGAACGTGGATTTTAGACTGTAGTTTCCCTAAACTGGACAAAATGCTGAAAAACCAACAGGACAATCTCTGGACTGAGCTTCAACACGCTCACACGTCATACGTGTTCCACAACTACAACATGTGGACTTTAAACATGTTGCGAGTGAAGCAGGTGTTAATACTGAGACGTGGACGACTGGATCCAATCCAACCGTCCTGATGGAACATCCGTCTTTATCAAACTCTCAGTGTTTCGTCTTTTATGCAGGTGTTCCTAATATTACGAACCTGTCATCTACGTGAAATGGGGGGGAACAATTCTCTGTGAATGCAGAACAGTCCAGAGTCCACCTTCAGCTTTGACCTTAATAAGGAACATCGTTTAACTGAGAAATGAAGCTCGAGCTGGGATCCAGAATGAAAAGTCACAGAAAACATTTACCTTCTTTAAACCATTTCACATGTTTGAGTCCCATCAGGCACATGAGATGTGGATCAGGCAACACGGCTGCTGATGCTTCCGGTGTTTGGTGTAAATCTGGGTTCTAAACCAGCAAAAAAGCCACAAGCTTCCTACTGCTAACTGGGTGATGTACAGTTTATACAGGACAGAAGAACAACAGATAATATACAAAGAACCATCAGTATCAAACATATAGACAAAGACGATACAGCTCGTCTAATAAGAACACAAACACTGTAAAGAACTACAACGGGGGCGCTGAACCCAGCGAGGAGGTTCGGTCTGTAACCAAACGTAGACCAGAACCCCTCAGGTACGGGCGGCTTCAGCCGACCGAGAACAGCTCAGGGTAACTTCTGGTTTAGCGATTTGCTGCAGCAACATTTGGGTTTTATTAAAGTCCAGGACTCATTGATTAACGGACTGTTTCAGAACTGACTGACACTGAATCAGCTGTTTGTGGGAGACTGTTAAAGGGGCAATCAGACATGTTTGGTCAGTTTATCCAAGCTCTGATGAGAATGTGCATGAGACAAACCAAAGTTGCCAACATTTAAATGAACACGATAAGCATGATAAGCAGCATATAAACATGAACTAAATGGTTTAAAAAACACTTTAATGTAGCTGTGAGCAGTTTTTAGTCCATTTAAAGTATCTGTAGCAACAATAAACACTTCAAATGTTCTTATATCTAAATGTACCAACTTACTTTAAAGTCTAACAACAAAATGTGCAATGACATCCGATGTAACTTTTACTATTTAAGAAATATGACACCTTTTTTAGTGCTTTTATTTTGTATGTTATATATAATCTAGCATTTATTTTTATTTACATTGTTTTTTTAAATGTCTGTATACTAGAAATAATTTGCCATTTACTAAATGTTAATATACTGCTTATAACGGCTAAGAGAGCAGGTAAAGGTAACGTAGTTAAAACCCTCCAGTATCAATCACTTCTCTAAACCATGAAGCAGGGATTTCTCTAAATACTGTGTTCAGCTGGCTTTAACCAGACTCCATTCAAAAAACATCTAATTTTAGAAGACATTATGACTGTGTGTGTGTGAAGGATGACTTAATACTTTTTAGAAAATCTTTTGGCACAAACAGAAAGTGTAAAAACATGGAGCTGGAGGATCAACTTTTAAAAATCCCACATCACTGAACCGAGGCTGCAGCAGAAACAGCTAAACAGGAAACACCAGCAAATCTCAGTTTGGATTATTCACCAAAAAGAGGGTAAAGTTCTCTTTTCACTCAACCCGAAACTGCATGTCAGCTTCTGAAAGCTACATCTGTGTGACGAGCTGTTCAGACCTTTTTTTACACAGCTAACGATGCGATTCGGCTGTTCGTGGTCGACTGATGCAACTTAACAAACACAGTTTCTCTGAGAACGTCTCTATGACGAAGGTCATTATGGGTAATGTAGGAATCAACAAGAACAGACAAATAACAAAAGAATAGAAAAAACAAATGAGTCCTCTGGTTTGTTCACTGTTCTTCCATCAGTGTCTTTGTTCATCAACGGGTGACCTGCGGGGAAGAGGGGGGGGGGGGGGTTTGAATGTGATTGGACGTTCCTTCTGTCTAGAGATGCAGATGGAGACTAACAACAGACCAGGTGACGGCTCAGATACTTTGGGGCAGCCCGGGTCGATGTTACCATGCTCCTGAAGTCCCAAACCGTCATTAACCCCTGCAGACTCTGACCTGTCCCCCCCTCTCTCAGATAACGGAGGTCTGGCAGGGTTTCAGGAGAGCAGGGCAGGAGGTCCGAGATGGTTTCATCTGGTTTCATGGACCTGCTTCAACTCTTTTGATTCTGTCTGGAGAGGTTTCAGGGTCCAGTCCTCGCAGATCTCTGGGTGACTCGGGTTGTTCAGTTTTCAAACCAAACTCCATTTCTTTTTAGCCACGTTTTTGTTCGCTACAAATGATCCAAACTCAAGTTGAAGTATTACATTTATTCAGAGTAACACAGCATCATCCCTCTTTTTTAGGGCTTCTGGAGGAAACGTCCTAAAGACACCTGAAAAAAATGATGAATGATTCTTCTGCTTCTGTTTGTTTCCTTTAAGTTTAAACGAAGAACTGATCTCATCTGTCTCAGGCGTCTCCATAGATTGTGGTGAGTCCCAGGATGTTTTAAACCCAAGTTGTGGTTTGTCTTCAGTGGGGGGTTTGGTGGGGGGTTTGGTGGATCTAAGTAGGTCTCAGTAAGTCCTTTTAGGGGAGGAGAGCTTTCTGCTTTTAGGAGGTTTTGACCAGGTCGTACACATAGATGTGGAAGTCGTCGTCAAACTTGATGAAGTACACGGACGGTTTGGCCTCCACCTGGTGGATGACCATGCCCGACCTCTTCCCACCGTCCTCTTTGGCGTACTCGACCTGTTTGCCCACCAGACTGTCGACCACCTCGCCGGGCTCCCGCTCCGTCGTCACGGTGTCATCTGCACAGAGAAAGAGAAAAATCATCTTTTTACTAAGACGTGCACTTTGATACCGCGTCCACGTGACCGGTCTAGTGTCTGTGTCGCAAATGTCACTGCATCACCAATCAGTGAGGGTACAGACTCTCTACAGACGACCTCAGGCAAAGCAGCCACTGTGCACGTGTCGAACAGTAACGCAGTCTCCTTTCATTCACTGCGTTTACATGTAACCAGGACACTCATCACTCTACTACTGTCAGCAGAGAGGAGCAGCTGGATGAAAGAGATCATTACACAGACAGATGCTGCCTCAGCTTTAAGTCCAACTGAAACCGAAACCAACACAAAGACGTCTAAATGAGTCACAGTTTTTCCTTAATTCATCACTCTCACAGCACCGTCAGTTACCTCCCCGACACATGTATCAAAAAAAAAAACAACTAAAGGAAGAGATCTCTTCTGTCTCCACAGTTCAAACCTGTGAACCTCACAGACCTGTGAACAGGTCTGAAATCACTGGGAGGTTTGTCTGAAACTGTTGTTAAAATAAAGTTTAATTTGATTAACACTCACTGGAGTCCGGCATGATGCGGAGGTCTCCTTCCTTGTAGTCGTCCAGCAGCTGGTACATGTAGAGGACCGGGTCTTTCTCATAGGTGATGTAGAACCAAGAGGTCATGATGGGAGCTCTGGCCAGCACCATCCCCCTCCACTCCTCCTTCGGCCCGTCCTCGGTCTCAAACATGTGCTCCACCGCTTTACCGATTATCGTGTCCGCCAGCAGCGAGTCGCTCACGCGGGCCGGAGCTGGGCCGACCACAGACAGAGAGAGGACAGTTTGTACTTAGACACAGACCAAACACCACAGACCACAAGGTAAATGTGAGTCAGCTAGCAGAGAGTCAGAGGGGTAGTTGTTCCTCACCCACTCTGTCGGGCAGCACCTCCAGCCCCACCACCCGCTCATCGTTGTACAGCTCCAGGCCGTAGATGCAGTCGAAGCCATCGTATTTGATCAGGTACAGTGAGGGGTTAACAGGGACCTGGTCCAGGACTGTCCCCTTCCACTGAGACGACTTACCTGAAAGGAGGCGCAGACACACACAGACAGATTTATCAGCTTAGCAGGAAAGACAAAAAGAGGTTTCCTGTTTCATAGGAGACGTGGTCTAACACATCTTTTTATTCTCGCTCAGGATCTTCCTGAAGCTGCCTGTAGAAGTCCAAACATGACCAAATAAACAAATGAATACATTTTTAAATGATTAGAAAGTAAATTTTTTGCTTTAGTTTTATTGTTCTGCACGTATGTATGTATTTCTTGATATATTCAATAAATAAATGCAGAAATGTAAAAATACATTTTATAAAAAGTAGAAATGACTGAGTTATCTGTCTATGATAAGGCTGGAGCCTATCACACAATCATTTATTTCCACATACAGAAGTAACATTTAAATGTATTCATTCATTTTCTGTGTCACCTTTGAGCCTCCATACTCTCCACTCTGTTTACTCTCTCCTCACACACAGTCTTTGACTTTGTTGTGTTGTCCTTGACATTTTGCAGACACGTGGGATGTAGCATCCTCCCTCTCGCTGTGTCAAACTAAGTTTAATCCAACTTACTGCCCTCCTTCCAGATGTGCTGGATCCTGCAGCCCACTATGTTTCTTCTGGGCTGAGCCAGAGTCTTACTGGGACCAACACTGGTCCTCTGTTTCCTGCAGGAGATGAGAGGAAGGAGGAGAAAGAAAGAAAAGGATGAAGAAAACAGTCAAACAGCAGAAAACAGAACAGAGACGTGAACACATCAGTTTCTGGTCACACTTACTTGTGTGAGTTCTTTTTCTTCATCATGTTTGCAGAAACACCTGAATGTCCTGAAACACAAACACACACAGTCAGCATCTGTCCTTCTGACGCAGCAGGTGGTGCGTTCAAGGACTCACCACCTGGTGGATAAACAAATCAAGAGTAGTAACACAGACAGGAGCAGTGCGGAGTGTTTGACCTTCCTGCATCTTTTGATTTTTTCACTTTGAGAAACAACAACCACGATAAACATCATTTCTCATAATAAAGAACAGACGTATCCTGTGACTCACCCCCGTCCGCTCGGGGCCGCGGGGCCGCTGGGCTCTTGAATGGGGTCTTCATTCATCCACCTGTAGGGGGGCAGCCAGCAAGGCCGCTGTCTGTCTGACACCGCAGGGAGGGGGCTGAGGATGGGTGGAGGGAGGGGGCAGGGGAGGGAGGAGGGTAGGGAAAGGAGGGAGGAGGTGGTGGGAAAAAAAAGGAGCACCAGGAGTTATGCCGGGCCCCGGACTGGCTGCATACAGGCTGGGAACAGACTAACACCTGGAGAGTCGATGAGGAAACAGTGTGTTGAGCCTGGGGAGGGAAACAAAACGAACAGACTCAGTCGTGTTTCATTACAAATCCAGAAAAAACAACACGACGACGCAGCAGGTTTCTAACACAGGGACGTTAAACTTTTAAAGGTTGTTAGTGCACAGTAACTGTTGTTCAGAGATCTGGGTTCAGAGCAGTGATTCAGTTCAGCAGCCTCACTCGTCTGATCAGTACTTTAGAATTACACCTGACCTCCCCCAGGGATGACACCACCCTGGACTCTGAGGGTCCCAAAAAATGAATGATAGAAAAAAGAACTGATTAATATCAAAAGTCCTGTGATTCGCTGCTGTCGGGCTTCTAATTTATCATTTCTGCTGCTGTTATTTTCAATTATTTATTCGTTTGTGTGAATTTGTTCAGATTTATTCACAGTTTTTAACTTTAAAAGAAAGAAATCAGACAAATCATTTCAATAATAAAATAAAATATCTCTGATTAATCAGCCAATCAAAACAACTCCAGAGTCAAAGCACGACTTCATTTCTCACCAGAAACTTCCTCATTCACGCTTTTACTTCGAACAGCCTCGGTGAATGAGTTCATCACGTGCTGCTGTGAATGTGGGAATAAAAGCTGAGCACAGAGCAGCAGAGTCCTCTGATAACACAGATATTTTCTGTTCTACAAGGTCACAGAAACACGGAGACGCAGCCTCCACTGCTGCACGAGTTACAACAGCAGGATCATTTTTCCTCAGAAACGCACACAAACACTCCAGAGGTTTACAGCGGTGTCACCGTGAATGAGTAGCTGCACGCTGCACAACTACCACAGCTGCAACATAAACCACACACCTGCTGCTGCTGCTGCTGCAGGAGCAGACCGTGCTGCAGTAACTGTGCACTACAGCAGACCAGGATCAACAGAACACACTGGACCTGCATCCTACTCCGACTGTCTTAAGGCCTAATATTCAGCATCTGGTTCTGCTCGCTCCGGGTTCCACTCTGGCTCAGATGAAGGAGGAGGAGCTGATTCAGTTCCAGCAGCCGAACTTCCCGGTCAGATACGACCACACAACAACCCGCCGCACAAAGACTAGAAATCTTTTCCAAATATTACAGTGAATAGCAGGAACTGGTGGTGCGTTCTTCCAGGTCCTCTTACTGTAACATCACTGAGCCTTTATTAATATGCAGGATGTCTGCAACATGTTCTGGTCTCGGCTTCAGAACCCTCACAGTGTTCTTATTCATGGCACCGGTGTACACGGAGCAGAGCAGTGAACTGATGCTACAGCTTAAGATGCATATTGTAGCTTTGATTTGCCACTAATTTTATAATCAAATAACAGGAGAAAGTCCTTTTAAAACATAAAACTATGGTCTGAGTCCAGCAGGGACCAGGTCCAGGAGCATTTATATCAAATCTGAGTCCAGATCTAAATTCTTTCTTTAGACTCAGTACAGTGACAAATCTACAGACTTAAGAGACACAAACCCACTGAGACCACTACAACTTCACACAACACCACTGCAGAGACACAAACCCACTGTCACCACAGAATCGACAGAATGTTTAACAACCATCATGAGATCTGACTGAAGTCTGGCAAACTGCAAAGCTCATTAACATCAAGAGTAATCTTACCTGAGCAGCAGGTACACAAACTCAGTACCAAAGTGCAAGTACCTGTAAAGTAAAAAACACGATGTACCACGTACGTACAAGTACGTGTGCTAAAATAAAGTCGTATCAGTCTGAGTTACTGATTTTCATCTTCTAACACTCAGAGGAGAAAATGTTTTGTAATTGTAATTATTTGAATGAATCAAACTAAGGACAAAGATGTGCGTTACCATGGAAACCTGGTGTGGAATAAAACCAGCAGCTGGGAGCCTGGAGCAGATTTTCTGTTTTCAGCATCTAAAGGTTCATTCGATTTTAAACGTGGAAAAGTCTGAGACTTACCTGACTTACAGCTGTCAGATCAGTGTGTGTCTGCTTCACCTACCAGCACATCACTCACTTACTGTTTTTAGTGTACTGGCAGAATAACGACCAGACCCCCCCACACCCCCCCTCACTGACACACACAAGAATAAATGTGTGAAAATTCACAGCGGACATGAAGGTGACATTAAAAAAACAGCAGCAGGTTTGTGTGAGTTACCGCTTGTCTAGTGTGACAGTGAAAATGAGCCAAAGGTCACAGTTTCCCCCCTCCCTGAGTGACCAGCCCGCTCCCCCCTCACCTGAACCCGCACATCATCCGCATATGTGCACAGCTAATTGGTGAACGCACGGCGGCCATATTGCGCCACTATTTACAAAACCCGCATCGGTGCAAAAAAAGGCGCACGCGAACAAAGGGAGAGGGAGGTCTGTGAGGGAAACACGGGCGCTAAGCTAGCTGCGCTGCGCTAAAAACGTCAAACCGTCGCAGCGGCTCGTTTACCGGCTCGTTCGGCGGTGCCAGGGGCCGCAGTTTCTTACCGATACAGCAATCAGTGTCGCCGCATAATCCCGATCAACCGCCGCGGCTCCAAATTGATCCGCTCTGCCTCCGTTTGGTTTCTCTGCTGCGTCAAGTCAGCAGAGCCAAGATGGAGGAGCCGGAAGCGAGGCGCAGAGCGGCCGCCAAAATAAAAGTTTGTTTGTTTTTTCATTAAATAATAATAATTACAACGAAACGTGACCTCTGCATTTACCCCCGGCGGGGGCAGCCACTGATGCCAACACCATCAAGCCACCAGGCAAAAGAAAACAAGCTCAACCTGCTTCCCTCATCCTGTATCTGAGTGTCATTAAAAAACTCAAGCAGAGTGCACAGTTAAAGGAGTCATCTTTCTCAAATCAATCGACATAAACTAAACCGAATACAAAGGTACTGCGCTAGACGTTTTTTCTTTGTACGAACTTACTGATATGCTGAGAACCGCAAATATAATCACCTGATAATGAAATATACTATATTCATTGTAATTACAATATTAATAATGTATAATTATAGCTCAGTGGGTAGAGCAGTCGTCCTCCAACCTAAGGGTCAGCGGCTCGATTCTCCCCCGAAGCTACATTTCGAGGTGTCCTAGGACAAGACACAGAAACCCCGTAGTAGTGATGACACAGGTCTAGCAGCTGCCACAAAAATAATTTCCCAAAGGGGATTAATAAAGTATCAATTATTATTATTATGTAAAATGTATATAACATAAAGTACCTAAAAATTCTTTGCCTAAAAATCTACCTAAAAATTACCGCATTAATAATTAGATTTTTATATAGTTATTGTAATTTATATGCTTTTAAATATATATCATCATCATCGAGTGAACCAGTTTGGTGAATGAGACCTTTTTCTATTTACAGTATAAATTTGATTTATTTTGATACTAATACTTTGTGTTTTTACTTTAAGTATGAACGCTGGATTTAGTTCTTATTTAATACTTCTACTTCTCATCTGAAGTAAATTCTGAAGCCAGTTTATGTGCCCAGTACTTGTGTCTCCTACTCTAGTAGCAGTAACACTTTTTAGACTTGTTTCACAGGATTTTACTTTTTTTAAAACTCTTACCGGAAGCAGTTTCTATGACCACGGTTGCCTTGACGATGGTTGTTGTGCAGGTTTGCATTGACGCCAAAAATTCTTCCACCACCGAGTCCCGCCTTTCTCCCGCTTGCTAAATAGTGATCCGAGAGAGTGATGGCGGCGCGGTTGGTCGCTTGGTCTTCCTGCCAAATACTGATAATCTCTGTTGACCTGTTTTCCTCAGAGATGGAGCCGTAACAGTAGAACAGTCACCGCACGAACAGCATTTGGTCTTAATTGTTCGTTACATTTTTTTAAAATAACAGTGCTGTACGGTTATACAACGCTAAGCTAACACATCGCTCGCTGCATTGTAGTGCGCACGGTGCCCAGCAGGAGGCGCGCTCTTCACTTGATGTAAAGATAATGAATGGGTTTTCACTTACGGACTGATCCAGAGTCAGGTCTGTTAGCTGTGACTCGTGTAATGGAGATAATAAAGTGAATAAGAGCTGATCTGTGAGCAGCTAGCACAGCGCACCATGAGGGGAAAAACCCCGTTCGATCTGTAGTCGGAGACGTCCCAGTAGGGCGGTGATTATCCACTTCAAAGGCAATTGACTAGGTGAGGCGTCAGCGCCGCTCACCGATCGAGGCGCTGGTGTAAACACGAAGTGACAATTGTTAAATTACCGTCAGAGCAGAGGAATTTAGGTAGAAAGCGAGAGCCAAGCCCCCTCACTGTTCGCCGATCCGTTAGCCTCTCGACTTTAGCCCAAGTCCATGCTAGCGCAGCAGAAACGTAGTTATAATCCACACATCGGGACACCCTGGAAGAGACGAGGAAGCCCCAGGAGGATGGAGAGGAACATGCGTTCGAAGTGAAAATCGTTACGGCAAGATGTGAGCTCGAGAACCGGGAGAAAGCAGCGACCGAGGCCAACGACATCATGTTGGTCCGGACCTCGGTAAGTGGCGGAGCTGCTAGCTGGCTCTGTTAGCCCCGCGGGCTAACGCTGCCGTGTAGGGGTTTAACACGAAGGTGGGCAGGTGACAGTTTGTGGTGAACAGCATTAAACGTGTAGTGTTAACGTGTTCGGCTTTGTTAGAAGCTCGTTAGCACTGGAAGCTAATTCAGAGCCAAGCTAACAGCCGCCAACCGGTAAATGTCTCTTTAACCTGCTAACTAGTTTATTTTAACCTGCTAACTAGTTAGCTCACGCTCACAGGTAAACAGTGATGGATTAATAAAACAGCGTCGTTTATTCAGAAAGTAGTACTCGGTGTTTAAAGTACCACAGTGTAGATAAACCTGACGTGTGTAGTTATTTAACAGGATTATCCACGTTAGCAGTTTAATGCACAATGACTTGGTTCATATGAATGAATGTGATGTTACTGATGGTATCTTGTTCTCAGCACTTTAATGTTTCTCACCAGTTTATTTCTCCTACTTTATACCAGTACTCTACATTATACTGGTTCATTAATTAGTAACTTTACTTTATCTAAGCAGTGTGATAGAGTAAAAGTTAATAGTTACCCCCGTAATGTACCAAAGTATGAAGTAGCAGAAAGTGAAAATACTCAGGTAGAAATACCTAAGGACTATACTTAACTAAAGTAGTTAACTGTATGTACTTGATTACTGTGCGGCGCTGGTTGTCACTTCTTTCTGTTGTGAGGATGGAGGATTAATCCCCAGATGTCAGCTGGAGACAGAGGTGGAAGAAGTCATGTTACTCACATCCTTTACTACTTATATACTATATATACTGTTGTGTAATACTTATACTACACCGTAACAGCACTCTACTACTAACAAAAGTTCATAGATGTAAATAGAGGCTATAAACAGGAGAGTACATGTAGTACTTTAAAGATATTTAGACTTTTTGCAGGAAGAGGTACTTGAAGAAATGAATGCAGATAAGTCTCCTGTGACTGTTGCATGATTTTATTATTAGATTAATGCGGCTGATGCATTTGTGTGTGAGCGGCTTCACTGTTGCAGTTGGCTGTGGTGGAACTAGGTTTAAGCAGCTCATGATTATTCTGGAAATAAAGTTCAGAAGAATTCAGAAACTATTACAGAGGCTCACTCACAGTGATTGTTTTATTCAACCAGTATTTAGTAATAATTGGTTCAAACAATTAGAGAAATAGTTGACAGTTATCTTCAGCTTTGATAGTGTAATGTAAAGATCTCATGTAAGTGCAGCTGTCAGATCATTGTGGTGCAGTAAGAGGTTCAGTATTTCTCTCTGGCACGCTCTGAAGTGGTAGTAAAGGAAATATTGAAGGAAAGTGTCTAAAGTTTGGAGATTAATTTCTCACATGAATGTAAAAAATCAGCTCTCAGCTCTTTAGCATTTCTCTAGTGTCTCCCTGGCTTTGTCAAAAATATGGATAAGAATAAAAATGTTTTAATAGAGCAAAAGGCTTAAACCACCGGCAGGTCTGTGCTCAGCTCGCTGCTCTGTTTTATTTGAGGCCTGTGTAGAACATGTGAACTCTGTGATGCAGAGAGCAGACGGTGCTGAGCTCCATCTCCTTCAGTATCACAGCATCTTTCTCACGCTCAGAGGATCAGTGTTCATTTTTACAACAGCAGCAGTCGACTGTGTCATTGTCGTGTGTGTAGTACCACAGTATGTTCCAGTATTAGTAGAGTTGATACGCTAAGTTTGACGGGGGGTCTGTGGCACCTGCACATCAGGGCTCAGATAGTTTTTGTGGCTTCAGACTCTTTAGACAATGTTCATCACTATCAAAACTATTTAAAGTAAAAGCAGCAAATTGTCACTTTTCAGAAGATGTAGTGTCACGTTTGGGATTTTTACCTGCACGTTGAGTTTTCCTATTCTCAGTTTACTTCCTGTCAGTTGATCAGTCGTTCGTGTTTAATGAGCTCTTAATGTGCAGAAATGTCCAATCACAAAGTAACTGAAGCTGTTAGACAGCGTGGTGGAGATGAAGTGTAGTTAACTAGTTCTTTCATTAACCAGTTAGCTCATGTTTACTTCAGGTAAACGTTAATAATTAACATTGTGTTGTTTCACGGCTCCAGACATGAGCTGTCACACAGGTCCTGTCCTCACATGTCACTGGACGGTTTGTCTTCAGCTTCAGCGTCTGCTCGTCAAATTCTGCCTGTTCACAAAGACCAGACGAGTTAACGTTGTGATAAAATAGCATCTAACTGGTTTCTGTGTGTTGTTAAGGGAGAAACTTTAAAAAGCACATCAGTGTGCGTTGAATGTGACTCATACTGCAACATAAAGACTTTAATATGAGGTTCTGACCTTTCAGTGAAGGCGTCATGCAAATGACAGTAACCGTGTCTGCACACATTCACATCATCATCCATTTATCAAGTCCTTAAAAACTTTCCCAGAGTCTCGTTTTGATCGAGGTGACGTCTTCAGGTGTGTTTGTGTAAAACCCAAAGATACTGAAGATATAAACCGGACACAGATGGTGAGAGATGAAATTGAAGTTAAGTTAATGTTGTACATCAGATGTGGCAGCAGAGTTTTTTTTACCAACACTGAGCTCAGTTTCCTGTTTGGTTGAATGTGGTAAAGCTGCTCGACTCTGTATCTGCTCCTTCATTCACTCTGCTGCCCGTGTAGCACATCAGTATCAGTGAGTTTTAAGAGTCAGCGTTGTTTGTTCGTGATCTCCGTCAGGTGCATCGTCATCATCACTTGGCGTTTGTGTACCAAACCGACACTGTGCTCTATTAATCACCTGACGAGGCCTCACACATCGCTGGTGGCTCAGTCGGACCCTGAGGTCAGAAAATTAGATGATCAAAAACCAGGTCTACCTTCTGCAGCTGCAGCAGTAAATTAACAAGCTAATAAAGTTGTGTAGGATAATAAATCAGCCACAGGAGACGTTTTACTGCACAATAAGGACTTACTTAGATTCAGTTCGTTTAGTGGTGAATAATGTTTCAGTAACACTGTGGTACTTTTTCCACCTCTGCAGACAAACACGTGTTGTTGTTGTTTTACTGTTATCGAGCTCGTGTCTGTGCTTCTGCTTTGTTTCAGTCTGAATATTCCACACTTGGTTTGAATAAAAACCAAACTCTGGTTTCCAGCATCAGAAACATGTTCATGTCTGGATCAGCAGCTCTCGTCCTCGTGTCCACTTAATGCATGAACAAACCGCCAGTAGAAGGTGTTACCGTAGACACAGGTAAATAGTTAATGTTTCTTCCTCTCTGCTCTCCGCAGCTCGGCCGGACCCGAGCCAGAGTGACTCATGCGGTAGTGGTGATCTTCCTGGAGTTCTTCGCCTGGGGGCTGCTGACCACGCCCATGCTGACTGTGAGTAAACTCGCACCGAACATCCATCTCAACACATGTCGCTTCAGCAAGTCCCGTGTGCTTTAGCTTTCAGCTTTAGTCCAGACGCCGAGGAAAAGGTGTATTTCTAAATGTAGACAGGGTGGATGTGGCCTCAAGCCACTTTCAGATATTAATCTCACTTTGACAAAAAAGTTGTGATAATGGTGGAAACTCAGTTTAGATCCTCATCATCAGTCACACAAGAGGATGCTGAAGGTTAATACAAATGTAAACAGATAAGACTTTCAGCAGACTTTCTGGTTCTTTCTTTTTCTTTCTATCTGTTTGAATGGAGAGCTGCTGTAACAGGCCTAAATAATATATAATAAAGTTTGTGCAACATCCAGGCAGATATCAGACGAGTCTGTTTGCTCCTCAGTGTTAAATCCCTGCGTCCGTCTCCAGGGTGAAATCAATAAAGCAGCTAGAAGTGAAAAGACTCAGTCCGTCAGTTTGTCCTTCAGCAGCCATGTCTGAGCTGGGATCCATCACCCCCCCACACACTCACACACAAACACCCACACCCCCCGCCTGATCAAGGTCGGGTTGTTCGTTGTGTACAGGAGGTGTGGAGGCTGCAGCAGGATGCCACACTCACAGCACCACCTTCACACTGTCACACCTGAATCTCTACCACAGGCATCATGCTGGGGGGGCACTGTTGACCCCGGACTGTGGCAGCAGGGATAGCAGTAACATAGCTGTTATATGTAGCTGACTTACTGCCTGTGTAAGGCCGGGGGGTGGGTTTTTGACCCAGTTCATCATGAACACTGACGTCCGGTCAGGCTGCTCTGTGATCCACTGCTGGAGGTTTAATCTGTTAACCAGGAGAAATCTGAGCGTTTGATGTGATGCACAACAACTTAGTTTCTGTCTGAATGTATGTGTGCAGGACAAACCAGAGCTCATCCCTCCAGTGTTTAGAAAGCAGCTGTGGTATGTTTGGTATTTCTAACATGTGTCACGTTAGATGTCAGAAGAAGTTATAACATTCACACCAGTGTATGTGATGTGTTGTTGCAGGTTCTGCATGAGATGTTTCCACAGCACACGTTCCTGATGAACGGACTGGTTCAGGGAGTCAAGGTAAAACCTCAGAGTTCTAAAGGATGAAGACATTTCACTACTTTATCTGTTGTCACTTACACAGAACATAGATGAGAGACTAAATGTGTTAAATCAGTTTTGTCGGAGAAGAAGCAGTGATGCTGCTGCTGCTGCTTAATGTTTTGTCACTAACGTTTCCCTGTGTCTGTACCTGTCCAGGGCCTCCTGTCGTTTCTGTCGGCTCCTCTGATTGGTGCTCTGTCAGACATCTGGGGCAGGAAGTCCTTCCTCCTCATGACGGTTTTCTTCACTTGTGCACCGATCCCCTTCATGAGGATCAGCCCCTGGTGAGACCACAGTAACCTCTTTATTTCATAGTTCTGGTGGTTTTTCACTCTGTAGTTTGTAAAATCAGTTCCACCATCATGTTCAGTATCTATTAACCTGATTCACTACATCATGGTGGCAAATACTGTACTTTAGTTTTTACTTCACGACATTAGTTTGACAGCTTTAGTTACTAGTTACTTCTCTGATTACTAACACACAGTATGTATCAGCTGTAGAACTGTTAATGGGACAGAATTGAGTGAAGTCAGAGTCTGGACTCAGCAGCTGGAGTCAGTTGGATCTGGTCTGAATCCTGCTGTAACACGAGTCACTTCGTGTGTGTCTGAAGCGTTTCTGTTCATTCACCAGACGACAGCTCAGTCACACTTTGTTCCTGGAAAGAATTGAACTGATCCACTGACGTTAGGTCGGATCAGGTTACTGTGTGAACTCTACATTACTGACATGTCTGTGAGGGCGGGGTCAAAAATAACAACCAGTTTCACAGTTACTCAATCATTTATCTATAGAGCATCAACAACACGTTCACACGTCCGTACGCTATAGATGAAACCACAAAGACCTATAAATACAGCTCAAAAATGAAGTCAAAGTTTCCTTCGTTAGTTTATTAGAATCTACAGCTGCTAGAATCTGAGTGTGGACGTACATGTAACCTGTGGTGATTCAGATGTTTATCAAATGCGTTTTTATTGTATAACATTTAAATTATATCTGTTAATGACTTAACAAGTTTAAATGGTGAAGTATCAACAGCTGTTTTTGTCTGAACAGTCCACAATCTGTGAATCTCTGAGAGCGGGTCCAGTTAGTCTGCTGCAGCCTGTCAGAGTTTAAACAGTCACATGTTGTTCATGTGAGGATCAGGCTGCACGCTGCGCAGCACAGAACAGCCGGAGCAGTCCAACACTTTCCTGTCCTGATGGACTCAAACAGTCCAGATCAGCTTCACACCGCACACGTCTCACGCAGCAGACATGTGATGTGTGTATGATGCAACGTGAGCGGTGATGAGTGTTTCCTCCAGAAGACGAACACACGATCCAGTGATTTCCACATCTGTGCTCTTTATTTCAGTGTCTTTGTTCTGAGTTGAAGTTTCCCTGAGTCTGATGTTTTATTAAAGTGGTTGAAGCTCTCACGCTTCAGGACCACAGCAGGATGAGATCAGCTGCTCTCAGGTCACATCAGTCACATGGTTTGTTCATCGTGTTTCATAAACCCTCAGGTCCAAATAAGTTCTCCCCAGTTTCACCAGTTAAAAGCCGGTTTCCCAGGATCTGAAGAAGGTTCTGGAATAAGACGCTTATAGTTTCAGCTTCACGTCTTATTTAATGCAGCTTTAAAGTCACAATCATTTCTGGTCCCTCTGTTTCCACCTGACGACACGAGCACACAGCTTCTTATTCTGTCTTATTGTCATGCAGACACATGTTCTGCTCTCCTACAGAACACGGCTGCTGTCAGATGATTTACACATTTTATTGAGCATTTGATGGCGACTGGACTGGTTCTTAACAGGGAGGAATTGTTTTACCCACTCCCCCCAGGCAGCTCAACAACTATTCTCACTTTGACTTGTGATGCTGATGACACATGTGATGATCAGGTGGAACATGTCATGTTAACGACTGTCAGTGAGAACTGAAGACAGCTGAGAGACCCTGGACTCACAGTCGGAGCCTCCAGCCTGTGGTCCTGACGACCGGTCTGAGTTACGCTGAACTAAGAAGAATCCAGAACAGTTTCTTTGTTGTATTTATTTCATGATGCTGATAACAGAACAGTTATTGTCACAGCAGCTGAATGTTGTATGATGTCTGGTCCAGAGCTCGTGATGTTGGTTTAATCTGACGTGTTGTTTCCCGTCTCTGTGTGCAGGTGGTATTTTGCTCTGATCTCGGTCTCAGGAATCTTCTCTGTGACCTTCTCGGTGATCTTCGCCTACGTCGCTGACATTACAGAGGAGCAGGAGAGGAGCACGGCGTACGGACTGGTGAGAGCAGACACAAAGAGGAGTCACATCACGGCTGCTCCAAAGGCTTCTGAGGGGGCAGACGTGTGGTTCTAACGGGCTTTGTGGAAACTGGATCAGTTTTATCCAAAGTTAAATCAGATCAATACATTAAGCTTTGTTCACTGAGACACAGAAAAGCTGCTTCTCTAAGCAGTAAAGATAGAATAAGGATGAATACGTCGTCTCTAGAGGTCCATGTCATAAATATTAAAGGTGAAGGATGAGGATAAAATGTTGATGATGAGAACTGAACTGAAACTAAAAGGCTGAAAGACTTTTGCTGTTTTTCCTACTTTTATAAATTCAAACATTTTACACGTAACAGAAGATAAAAGACACATTTTTCTAACCCACGACGTACAATAAAACGTTTGTGTGATCTCACTGCTTCTCTGCTTCGGTCTGTTCAGGTCAGACTTTCATGACAAACACTGATTGTTGTGCTTATACAGAGATGATGTTTTAAACAGACCGTGAATCTTAACAGAGAGTTTAAAGTCTGAGCTGGTGTTGATCCACCTCTCATCACAGTAATGGAGCAGCACTACAAATGTGTACTTATTGTAATAGCATATTGTGTTTGTGTATAATGAAGGTCATTACAGATGCTTCATGCTGTTTCCTGCCATTATGATGCTCTGCAGTAAATCAGGGCCACAGGCAGGACATGAAGCTCGACAAAAATGGACTCTTGTTTCTGTGTGTGAATTATTTTGAGGATAGTTTCTCCCTGTATGATTCGGATAAATAATTTTACATGTTTCTGAACATGGACATGGACAAACGGAAAAATAACTGTACCAATACAGTAATATAAAATCACTTCTGTGTTTGTGCCTCGTCAGGTCTCGGCGACGTTTGCGGCCAGTTTGGTGACGAGCCCCGCTATCGGCGCCTACCTGTCGGCCAAGTACGGGGACAGCCTGGTGGTCCTGGTTGCCACGGTGATAGCCGTGGCCGACATCGCCTTCGTGTTCTTCGTCGTCCCCGAGTCGCTACCGGACAAGATGAGACTGACGTCCTGGGGTTTCCCCATCCCCTGGGAGCAAGCCGACCCCTTCGCTGTGAGTTGACAGATTCAAACACCAGCTCTTCATCACACTGTAGGTCAAATTCAATTGAATCCAGTTTCATTTGTATAGCCCCAAATCACAACAAAGTCACCTTGAGGCACTTTACAGTGTAAGGTTTAAGACCTTGCAAAATATACGTAAGCACAGAATAAAGTAGAAAACCCAACAGTCCCACTAGGAGCACTTGGAGACAGTGGAGAGGAAAAACTCCCTTTAACGGAAGAAACCTCCAGCAGAACCAGGCTCAGGGTGGGCGGCCAGTTGCCTAGCTTGATAGCTAAAGGCTCTACTTCCGAGTCTACACCTGGTAACTCTAGGAACCACAAGTAGACCAGCACTCTTGAGAGCGAAGTGCAGCATTCTGGATTAACTGGAGGCTTTTGAGTGAGCTATTGGGACATCCTATCAGTAATGAATTACAGTAGTCCAGTCTAGAAGTAACAAATGCATGAACTAATTTCTCAGCATCACTTTGAGACAGGATGCTCCTAATTTTAGAAATATTCCTCAGGTAAAAGAAGGATGTTCTACAGATTAATCAGGCTGATCTCAGTTCAGGATTAATGAAAGATTCACATTTGATGCTCTAGCTTGTTTTATACATTTATTATTGTAACTCCTGCTGCTGACTGACCAGGAGGGGCCGCTGTAGCACACAGTCAACAGGCTTTGATGGACTAACTGAGTGACAGCACTGATCCATTAGGTGTGTAGGTACATAAATGTGGTGCAAGGCGACTGATTGATAATTGATTAGTGTGAGTTGTACTGACAGCTGATTGTTTTGTGTTTTCAGTCTCTGCGTCGAGTTGGGAAAGACACCACAGTCCTGCTGATCTGTGTCACAGTGTTTCTGTCCTACCTGCCTGAAGCTGGACAGTACTCAAGCTTCTTCCTCTACCTGAGACAGGTGAGACACACACACTCCCCCATCCTAACCTGAACCTAAAGAGTCTGTTACCTGTTTGGAAGTTGGAGAAAGTGTTGACTGATCTCTCCCACATCTTCTGTGATTTATTTAGTAGAACAAAAGAGAGGAGGTTAAAAATAGAAAGTAAAGTTAAAAACTCGAGGGGACAGAGCATTTCCTGTGGCAGGTCCCAGACTTTGGAACAGTTTGCCTCTAAATCTCAGAATTTAAGATGTTGATTAAAACACATTTCATGGACTGGTTTTTAGCACAGGTTGACCTGGACGTCTTGTTTTGCTGTAGTGTATTTGTCTTGTGTTTATGTTGTGTGGTTCATGTAGTCTTTATTGGTTTTGCTCATCGCTGCTTGTACAGCACTTTGAGCAGCATGAGTTGTTTAAATTGGACGTTGACCCAGTAGTGTAGTGGTGCTGTAATGAGCTACAGATGAAGCTGGACCCTGCTCATTGTCAAGAACTGTTCCCAATACAAACGTGACGACATGATCCTTCGTTCTGTTTCTCCTCACGCTCCACGTCCGTCGTGTGTCTGTGTTTCAGGTGATCGAGTTTTCTCCCGCAGCCATCGTCGGCTTCATCGCCATGGTGGGAATCCTCTCTATAGTCGCTCAGGTACACGAGTTTGTCTGTTCACTGCTGTGATTCAGGTTTAATATTCTCTACATTCAAATGTGTCTCATTTACATTATCGTGTGTCTGTCAGACTCTGCTCCTCAGTGTTCTAATGACAACCATTGGTCATAAGAACACGGTTCTTCTTGGTCTGGGCTTTCAGCTGTTCCAGCTGGCCTGGTACGGCTTCAGCTCTGAGCCGTGGTGAGTGTTTTCATTTTTCACGGTGTAGATGAGAATAAAATCTCCTGTCCGTCCCTCAGGTGGTTAAAGACGTTTTCATTCATTCACATTTGACAGAATCAAAATAAACGTTTCTGCTGCAGGTTCTCACAGGTTTTATTTATATGCTCCTCAGGATGATGTGGGCAGCAGGAACGGTAGCAGCCATGTCCTCCATTACTTTCCCAGCAGTCTCTGCTCTGGTGTCACACAGTGCATCACCTGACCAGCAAGGTGAGCTCACCTGTCCGTCCAGCTGCGTTTGTATATTAACATCGTCTGTTCTTCCTTGTTCAGACAAACGAATCCTAACGTCCAGTTTGTGTGTGTGTGTCTGTTTGCACAGGTGTGGTTCAGGGGATGATCACAGGTATCAGAGGTCTGTGTAACGGTTTGGGTCCGGCTCTGTACGGCTTCATCTTCTTCCTCTTCAATGTGGAGCTGAACGACATGCAGCCGGTGGCAGGAAAACAGAACACTGAGGTGAACACAGCTCTGAGTGTGTGAGACGCTGTAAACGTCCTTTGTGTTTACGTACTCAGAGATAAGCTGACGTCTCTGTCTCTCTGCAGAAGTCCGTCATCCCCGGTCCTCCCTTCTTGTTTGGGGCGTGCGCCGTCGTATTTGCTCTTGTCGTTGCTGTCTTCATCCCGGAGCACCACCGACTGACCGATGTCAAGACCTGCTCCTCCCACAAGTCCAACAGCTCCTCCACCGCACACGCTCAGAGCGCCGGCTCCCTGACCACGCCCCTCAGTGACGCAGAGGACATCGAGCCGCTGCTACAGGACAGCAGCTTGTGAGTGTCGGGCCGACTAACGTCCCGCCTCCTTCAAAATAAACCATTTTCCTTTTTTATTCTTCAGATGAAGAGTCGGGTCGCTCTGATTCTCACGATACCTCAGCTGAAGCTACAGGACACGCAGCTGGTTTAGATTATTTTACTGGTTTAAGATTTAAAATGAAACAAAAGGTCAAATTACATCTGGTTTGGTTTTGCATCGACATATTATTAATGTAACATAACAAAATTTGTTCCGAGTCTAAATAAGTTCTGCATCGTTTAAACCACTTCTAGCACCGTGTCCAGGTGTTTCTGGGCAGGTACAACCAAAGGGCTTTGAACCCTCCGTGGGTCTGTCACCATGAAACTAAAACACATCAGACAAAACAGGATCCTGTCGCTCATCACTGAATCACTGTAGATCATCACTGCTCCAGCACCAGGACGTCTCCGTGTACGTGTGACCTCCGACCTGCTTCATCAAACACACTGTACAGGACCAACATCAGACTTTTCACCAGGACACAGAAACACGGAGAGGAGTGGGGGGGGGGCACCCTGTAGGGGGGGGGGTGCGCTGCAGTTTCAGTGTTCAGGTGTGTTTTTGTTTTTTTTTGTAAGAATAATCTGAAGTGTTTCGTTACTGTTAGACTGTCTGAGCATGTGCAGACTGACAGACTGATGTCATCGAGCTGCTCGGCGTCCCCGCACTGAGGACGAACAACAATAACATTAAGAAAAATTTAAGAGCTTTGTGTTGATCCTGTGTCATGGAACCAGAAAAAACGTTCAGGTTCTCATTCTATTGTTTGGTTCTTTCTTCAGAATTCCTGCTGTTCTCTTGTCTGGTTTCAGTTCTTCGACTGTAATCATTCCTCGTGGCGGTTCAGTGATCCCAGGCTGTTTGATTTGAACGTGCTCCTCCCACCCGCCTGTCTGCCGCTCCAGGTCGAGCAAATCAAGCGCTCCAAGTTACTGATGTAGTTTCTGATCTTCATCTGTAAAATCAAACTTTCTCGTTGTTTAGTTTGATGTTACACCACAGAACTGATCAGTTAGAATCAGCAGGTTGTTGTAAAACAAATGGTGCCATGTTGTTGTTGTTGTTTCTTTTCTTGTTTCTTTTGCCTTATCGTCCTCCTGATGGAAAGGCGGCAGGTGACCGTTAATCTAAATTAGTCGTTGCAGCTACAGAGACGCCCATCGACGAATGACGTCACTGTTCCCTCGGTCACTGATGATGTCAAAGACAGATGGACCTACAGTGTATTTTTCTACAGAGACCCTGCAGACTTGTTACTGAATGTCCCTGAATCCACCACAGCACCGTTAACCTTTGTCCTGAATGTCTTCGTCCTCTTGTTTAACTCTGTCTCTCTGGTCCCGATGTTGCTGCTGCTGCGTTCACGTCTCATCTCAGAGTTTCCCCTGATACTGATTGATTTGTTTTCATGCTCAGATATCAGCAGATAAGGACGTAACTCAGTAAAAACAGGAGAATAATCTGATTTTAAATCAGCAAATAATCTGACTATGGTAACGTACACGGTCATGTTGAGTACTTAAATACCTAAATACTGAGTTCGTATAGATAGTTAAAGAAATCTCCACCTTACCTTTGCTCAGAGTGGAGCAGCAATGAGACGTGATGCTGAAGCAGAAAAACGTCGGTCAGGGAAACTGAGGAAGAACCCGCGTGTTACTGAAGCTTCTCTGTGTGCGAGCACTTCACTTCCCACTGAACTAAAATGTTTACGTCAACTGAGGAAAAACCTTTAAAATGATCTGATTACTACTAGAACAGTAACATATGCAGTCAAACATTTCCAGACATTACCCCCTCCCCCCCCCCCTGCTGATTGCTGCACTTTAATTTCTCTGAACATGTGCCTCGAATCATTCTTCATGTTCATATCTGTTTTTATATCTGAATGACGTCAACGTGTTGTACGTTTGCTTTTATCTTATTAAGGACATAATTTTAATAATATCTATGACAATAATAAAGACAAATGTATGGAAATTCAAATGTGTTTAATTTTATTAAATGATGAAATCAATTGAACTATTATTAAGTAAAACCTAATGTGACCTGTACAGCTGCAGCGTCTCAGGCCTTTAACACTTTTAAACCTTTTTATTATGTTCATGACGATAATGTTAATACGCTTTTTTTTTTTTTTTTTTAGTCGTCCAGGAACTTTTATAAATACACAAAATCAGACGATGCAAAGAAAATGTATTTTCACAAACAGCTTTTATTAAAGTTTAAAAAGTAAAATGTTCTGGTAACAACCACACAAGTAAAACACAACTACACGCGTCAAACTGTTAAAAAACAAAAGTACAAAGACTTTATAAGGAAAGTGTTGAGGCCAAATCTGGAGGAAACATCACTGAATGTTTGTAATAAAAACTTCATTTATGAAAATCCAAAAGGTTTTAAATTAGTTAGAAATAAATGTGGTCACAAACTCAACACTAAATGTACAGTTTACAAACTGTGACAGCAAATAGTTACTGAATAAAACCTTCAAATCATTTATTCTCATTTAAAATCACTTTCAGCTTCTTCTTTTTCTGTTTGGTCACAGCTTTCACACTTTGAACTGATGAATCCAGATAAATGCAAAGACAAAAACATTACAGAGAAATAAAGTGGTTTCACCCTGAGCGTGTTTTCATAGCTGATATCTAAAAATCTGTATTTCTGAAAAAGAGAAACAGTTTATGGTGAAGAAGTGGAGCGAAGTGTCTGAGTCAAATCTGATTTTGGAATGAAAAAGTCATTTCTGAAAATTAGTCTGAAAACAACCAAACAAAAGAAAAAGATTCAGTAACTCAGCATCCAGCAAATAAAAAATGTTCAAATGAAGAAGTTAACACGACAAACTCCTGTACCTTGATATTTGTGATGTAAATGAAGATGTAGAAGAGAAACATCATTTAATCTGTGATTTCAGTTTGCAGGCAGCAGCATTTATCAGTAACAAGGTCGTTTTGCTTCTTTTGCAGTGAGCTGCTGCATTTCACTGCGTTAACGTGCCCGTCGGTGACCAGCTCGCTCAGGAAGCAGCGTTCACAAGCACAAACGTGGTTGTCGTGGTGACTTAATGTGGCAGCACGGTTCACAGGAACTTTGCTGTGTTTGTGTAGCAGCAGGAGTTAAAGCTAAAAGGAACTGAGCATAAAACTAAACTTTCTGTTGTTTTAATGTTCTGCTTCAAAACGTTCTGTAGAAAATCACCTTTCAAATATCTTTCAGCTCCACTTTCATCCTCCTCCTCACAGCAGGCAGGAGATGGAGACCTTGGTGGTGGAGTAGGGGACGGTGTCTGGTGAGGGACAAACAAAATGTTCACTGGTTAAACTGATTCTCACTTAAAATCTTCAGACACTGACAAACACACTTCTTCCTTAAATCTGCGTCTGCAGCAGGACTGAGATGTGTGCGACACAGTGAATCTACAGGACGACACTGAATCTATCTAAACAGCAAACGTGAAGTGAAATGACGCTGCAGAAGCTGCAGATGAAGTTTCCTCTGCAGGTCGTTGTTGTTGTTTCACGTAGATGATCAGTGAGTTTTGCTCCATTGATGCAGTGATGTTAGTGTTCTTTTGCCTGAGTCTCACCTCTGTCCTTCAGCGTGCTGACGTAGGCCTCGATAAACTCCTTCTCTCTGCTGTCCTTCTTCACCTCCTCCTGTCTCCTCTCCTGCCACCTCCTCCTCTTGTTCTTTCTCTTCTTCTCCTCCTCTTTCTTCTTCCTCGCTGCGCTCGTCAGGTTGTCGTACAGTCGGATAAACCTGCAGGACAAACAGCAGAACATTTCTGTTTCTGTGAAGGATCATCTTCATCTCCTCAAATGGAAACACGGTGTGGAAAAGAGAAATAAATTTATGAGACAGATTTGCATTTATTTTCTTAGTAAAATTACAATGAGGTGTTGTTGAACTCTGTTCCCGTTCCGGGTGTAGAACCCGGACCCTTTTTTTTCTACAGTTAAAATTCAGTTGTTTTGGCGTGTTCTTTGCCTACTTGATGTCGGGGCTGCTGCACAGTTTGGTCGGGATGCAGTTGAGCTCCTCGCCACTGACCACGATCATCTTGAGCGTAGAAATGTTGTTGAGGCAGAGAGGGAGGTACGACAGGTTGTTCTTATGGAGGAAGAGAGTTTCCAACTTCTCCAACCTGCAGACACACAAACACTGAAATGTTTCCACAGCAGTCTACAGACAAATGAAGCTCAATGCGAAAGGATACATGGCTACTGGTTTCTGTCTATAACTAACTGATGAATGGACTCATCTAAAACAGCCCCATCCACAGTAATCAGATTACAGGCAGTCTCACCTGTCCATGTCCTGCGGCAGGTCGCTCAGACCGTTGTTGCTCAGGTCCAACAGCTGCAGGTCGCTCATTCTCAGAGCACAAATGGGGATGGAGATGAACCTGTTCTCCGAGATGTCCAGGTGAACCAGCTGCTTCAGGCTGCTGAGCTGCAAACACCAGAGTCACTGGATTAGAGCTGCAACGATCAGAAAATCAATCACTTTTACATGTTAAATATTGGACCAAAGAAGGAGCTTTGTAGTCTGTCCTTTATCCTCCATCAGTGAGATCAGTCATGGGAGTTGTCTCACTGTACAGGACGACCCTCGTATGCAGTGGTGTGAGAAACTGATTGGGGGGAAAGCTGAGTTCAAGTCCTCTAGCCACACCCAGTCCTCATGACTGCCACGCCTGTTCTCAAAGAAGAAATCACTTACTGTAAATCGGACCTGCCTGACAAAGTGGAATAGACCAAAAGATCCTTTAAAAACCAGACATTATGCTGTGATCAAAGAAAATTCATTAACAAATGAGAAACAAAGTACTTGAGATCTAATAGTCCGGATTATTATAGGAAGGTTATAAAGCCGTTTCTAAAGTTTTGGGACTCCAATAACCACAGTGAGTCATTATCCACAAATGGAGAAAACATGGAGCAGTGGTGAATCTTCCCAGGAATGGCCGACCAGGATCAACAACGGAGTGACAACTTACCCAAGAGGTCACAAAAGACCCCAGAACAACAACCTAAGGACTGCAGGCCTCACTTGTCTCAGTTAAGGCCAGCGTTCATGGCTCCACCATAAGAAAATTGATGGTATGTTCCAAGACAAAAAACCACTGCTGAGCAAAAGAAACATAAAGGCTTGTCTCAGTTTTGCCAGAAAACATTTTGAGGAACCCCAAGAGTTTTAGGAAAATGCTCTGTGGACTGACAAGACAAACATTAAACTTTTTGGAAGGTGTCTGGCTTAAAGGTAAGAAAGAACATCTGTCACGGTCCGACCCTGGTTGGCCGCTTCCCCTCGTCTGTCTGTGATGTTTTGGCTTTTCTTCTAGTTTGTTTTT
>JAUYWH010000027.1:23609508-23626211 GCA_034779795.1 Ctenopoma multispine
ACTGTAAAGTGCCCTGAGATGACCTGTGTTGTGAATTGGCGCTATATAAATAAAGTTGAATTGAATTGAATTGAACACCTGAGAGAACCACAGAGATCCAAGTTCTCCAGATCATAATGTTAATCTTCAGGATTCTTTGGTTCTTTCAAGATTTTTAATGAAGTGAGTTTAACAAACATCACTTTTTTGATAAATCCTGGGTCGTCACTAACACACTTAATGATTTAAAATGTTCATGTAATTAAAGAAACTTTTATTTTATTTAAAATCCCAAATTTTTAATGTCGTTCCATCACATCTTTCAGTTTCAGTGGCCCAGCAGGTCCAGTAAACCCACCCTGGTTATTTTTAAGTTTTAGTCAGATTTTAGTTACAGTAAGTTAGATTTATTAGCCGACTGCCAGAGTCTCTAAAGACTTTGACTCCATCCATCCGTGATTAAATTGTGATGACTGCATAAACAGATTGTGTATCTTTATGGCCCGGCTGAGGCTGGAGGTTGACCACTGTTCGACCTCAAGTCCTGCTCTCAGAGTCTCACAGATTAGTGGAAACACAGCGTGTCTGTGCAGGACCAGCGGAGAACTGAAGAAGAAACAACACAGGACGCTTCGTGAAGGAACCAGCGTGCGTCTACACGTCTAACCCTGTCTACACGTAGACACACGAAACAATGGGATCAGGATCCAAACGGAGATCATGTTTCCTGCTAAACATCTGCAGAAGTACTTCACACTGTGTTTTATAGAGACGTAGTATTTGTACAGTGTTTTATGTAGTGCATTCTGAGCAACACCACTATACTACTACTACTAATACTACAACAAATACTACTACTACTTCTGCTGCAGAGAGTTTTTATTCTGTCTGTGCCTAGATCAGAAACTTTAGAAGAGGAAGAAGAGGAAGAGATCAGGACTGACTGTGTCAGCACAGCTCACACGTTGCTCAGCTTCTGCTGCGTCAGTGCTGCTCTGTGGCTGCAGGCAAAGACAAACCCTCCGTTCTGTTGGTAAATGAGTCGCCTCGTGATCCACAGGATCCACCAAATGATCACTTAATGATTTATTCTGCCGAGGCGTTTGGTCTCTATGAGACGACGCAGCTGGACACGTCCATAATCCAACAACCTCACTGAAATAACCACAAACCATGTCCCAGAAACCAGCATCAGGACTTCTAGCTGATCCTCACAGGGCGTGGTGGTAAAGTTCAAACTGTCACACATTCCTTGGATTGTTCTATAGGAAGAAATAGAAAGACTCTCTTCTTCTTTCCTGTGACATCAGGATGATTTGTTGAGGTATAAGAGACACTAACTGTCAGTCTGTAGACTGAACCTCTTCTATTCACAAGAAGATAAAATCACAAAGGTTTTCATTATAGAAACTTTTCCACAACAAGTGGAATCAGAATCAGACTAACAAGGTTGGTGCACAGAGGTGGAGGCTCAGCGTGAACCCGTAGCTGCTGTTAGGTAACGTTACGGAGCAGAGTTCACAGTGTGGAAACACTTCACTTCTCCCTCGTTTACATAAAGAGACTCTGTCCTGCTCCAGAGGTCCAGACGGGGACCTGAGGGATTAAACCTCACTGATTGTGTTGTTGTTGTGTTTAATGACTCAAACTGCCCCCGGCCTCGTGTCCAGCTGCCCCACATGTGAATCTGAGTTAAATATAAAAACTCCTGTTTGTCAGCAGCAGACAGTGAAACAGCATCGTGTCTACTCTGATCACAGTCTCACATATTCCACGTGGTCTGGCTCCTGAAGTTCTCTCTTTTATCTGTTGATCGATGAAACATCACAAACACACAGCAAAGCTGA
This sequence comes from Ctenopoma multispine, assembly GCA_034779795.1. Taxonomy (NCBI): domain Eukaryota; kingdom Metazoa; phylum Chordata; class Actinopteri; order Anabantiformes; family Anabantidae; genus Ctenopoma; species Ctenopoma multispine. The sequence continues at coordinate 23,611,335 of JAUYWH010000027.1, forward strand.
AAGTCATTCTTTCCTGCACAGACCCGCACAGACCTGCACAGACCCGCACGATGGAGGTTTTCAGTTTTCTGTTTGTCTAAATGTCAAATCATGAGTCTGACCTGCACAAGATCAGACTCTGGACCTTCTGGACAGTGATGCAAACCAGTCAGTCAGGAATGTGTTAAGGACCAGACCCAGAAACTGCTGTTGATCCCATCCTGTGAAACTGAACTCTGTGGTTACACATCTTAAGAATATCCTCCTTTAAATCTTTACTTAAGGCTGTGTTACTGTCACACAACCTGCAGACACACTACCTGATGACACACAACCTGCTGTCACACAACCTGCAGACACACAACCTGCTGTCACACAACCTGCTGTCACACAACCTGCAGACACACAACCTGCAGACACACAACCTGCAGACACACATCTGTAGAAACTACAGTGAGGAGAGAGTCTAGAATCTGGAGACTTCAGTGGATTTATCCCTGAAAAAACCAGAAGCTGCTTCACTCACAGAATCAACCGACACGTCTGTGACGTTACACAATCAAACTGAAGCTACGACTAAACATCCGGGAACAGAGCAGCAGCTTCAACACACACACACACACACACACAGACACAGACACACACACACACACAGACACACACACACACACAGACACACACACACACACAGACACACACACAGACACACACACACACAGACACACACACACGCCGGTGACTCACACGTACAGATCAGGAGTTCAGAGGTCACTTGCTGCTGTGTTGCTATTGGAGTAGGTGGTCACATGAGGGTCACTTGGGGGGGTTGAAGTGAGGGCTAATCAAATGAGAGCAAACGGCGTGCAGACCGAGGTTGTTTGGTTATCAGATGTGAGCAGCTGTGCGAGTGCGTTCTGCTTATCTGTGTGCACATGTTCACGCGCCTAGGGGGAAAAATATGTATTGATTTAGTAACAGATCCAAAAGCTTTTGGCATTGATCTCCTCTCGCCTGAGAATTGGGTGAGAGTAGGAGAGCAGGAGGGATGGAGGGGGAGCGATGGGGCAACACCTCTGCTCCGCTGGCAGGACTGAACAGTGATAAACCCCTCAGGTCATAAGCTCCAGTGTGTTTAAAGAGGTACATCAGCTCTGACTGAACCTTAGGAAATAATAAGATGTTTACACCGACAGTTTATTATTAATTGAATAAATGTCTGGATTATTATGTATTAGAGCTTTTTACTACAACATGTGGACAGTTTTAGGTGTTTTAACTGATAAAACCTGAAAAACTTATTAATTACAATACTTTAATAGATTTTCAATAGTATTCTGCTACGACTCAGGTTTGTGGACAGATTACTTTGTTAACAGCAGTAGATTCAAGATTTTCAGGGAGGGATTTGTTGTGTGGAAGATGCTCCTACTACATCAACGTGATGCCAAAAGACCAACTCTTCTTATAAGTTAATGAAGTAGATAAACACAAGCTTAAACTCTTTAGTTTCCTAAGGTAAGTTCACAAAAATTCAAAGACAGACGCTTGTAAACTATTACAGAACAATTCAGTTGTGATTATCAAAACGAGGTTGTTGTTGAAGGTTCTGCCAACATTTAATATTAATCTGTGGCATCTACACCTTGTGTGTGTGTGTTGAGGTGAATGTCTGGAGGTAATTACGCAGGTCATCTTGGAGTCAACAATGTCATCCTGCACAGATTATATTGATCCTGTGCTCTATTAGCCACACACACACCAGAATAATTACACTGCCACCAGAAAATAAATGACAACATGTAGTGGATGGAAAAGATAAGAGGGGTTAGTGTGTGTGTGTGTGTGTGTGTGTGTGGTGCATGTTCTGTTTACGTTTCCAGCTAATTTGATCTGTTCATACCTTACAGCAAGGTCGTATAAAATAGTGCATATTATTCTCTTTAACAGCTCTTCTAACGTTCAGCTTTACCACCAACAGGCGTGTCAGCGGAGCGCTGTGCGCGTGGAGCCGGCTCGGTTCCCTCAGGACTCTCGTGAAGGTCAAATTTAGCCGGCTGACATAACGCTCCTATGGATACAACAGCAGCAAAGTGTCAGAGCTGAGATGGTGCTGATAACATACTCACACCTTTGGGTGCAAAGCCTTGATTTATTTTCAGCTCTCGTCTGTGATTGATGATCCTGAATCAGACTGACGGCTTGTTTCGCTCAATTAAATGAATTGTTTTCTCTAGAAAATGCCATAAAATAGCAGAATAATGTCTCAAAGAGGAGTTTGATGTCCGTCAATGTTATGTTCTGCCCGACTGAATGGAGTAGACGCTTTTAACAGAGAAATATGCATGAAACATGCCAGGACCAGGTGGTAAATACGGATGAAAAATCCAATTATTTCTTCATACAGTTCTACAACCATTGTGAAAAAGCTGATCTCAGCCTCTCGACGCAGATCTGAACAAGTAAAAGCTGCATATTTGATTACTTATTTCAGTCCCCCCGCAGTTCCTCAAAAAAAAAAAAGTGCAGCTTTTCAAGAGTTTCACTTAAACCATGAATATGTAATTTCATTTTTGGGTAAAAGATAAGCTGGAGCACACGCGGGAGAATTATCTGATTGTGAAACTGCTGAGAGCTGCATTCATTAATCCTTTGACGCCCGCCTATTGTGTCGTGTGAGACTTCAACATTTTCCTGTTAAGATGAAGAATAAACAGAGTCAAGCAGGCCGGACGGTCGTTTTATTTTTGTGTTACTGATACTCTTTGTGGAAGGAAGCTCAGACAGACAGTTGGTGGCACATATGCCTGGTGGAGCTGGCACTCCGTCACTGGGACGCTGCCAAACAGATGAGCCTATGATTGTGTTTGTTGGATGGTGAGGACAAGGTTTTACACAAAATGAGAAGTCTACAGCAATTTTCTATCTTTGGTTTTGTTTGTGTCTTGTTCTGGTTTCACTTTTTTTAAGTCTCACTTTTTTTTTTTTTTGACAATTTCATTTAATGAAAAGCTTTAACTTCCTGAATCACTAAATGCAAATGTGCCGAGTGCAGAGGAATAAGCAGAAAAAATACATTTTAGTGTCACAAATAAAAGTATTCAGTGTGCAAAGTGGCCCGTTTCATCATATGCATCATATACGTATCATTCATTAGCAGTATTTTAACACTGTTAAGACAAAAATCTATATTTTATGTATAAACTGGCTCCAGGTTTTAAATAGGAACTATATTTCTGAAGAGTAACTGTAGTAACAGTCTTCTTTAGTTTTTCACCTGAGAACAAATCACACATAAGAAAACACTAGTGAAGCCTGTGAACGCAGGTTTTAAGGTGAGATTTCTTCTCACACTCAGTTCTGTTACGTGTTCACAGAACTTACTGTCTGCAAACGTCTCTGACGTGTCCTCTGCCACAGGTTTCACTCCATCGTGATGAGTCCGGTTGATAAAAACAACACTGACTTCTCCGATTTATGCTGCCGTTTCATTATTTTAAGTGTAGGCACATAAAAAAAAAGAGGCCACCGTGAACCACACTCCTGCTACACACACTCCCATCACATTCACAAAACTCTTTGAAGATTAAACCCAACCCCACCCGCCTCCGCAGACGCCCACACAGACATCACAGGCGTCCCAAATATGTGATTGTTCATTAACCTCAACCTCTGTCTGGAAATAGCAACACACATCCCATTATTAGTGAGTCATTCTGCCTGCTGTTTATCTCCTCTCTCCGTTCTCTCTCGCGCCTCCATCACTCAGAGGCTGCTCCGTAACAGGGCGACGCAGAGATCTACAGCACGACGATCATTTGGCTTTGGCCACCACTTTGATTCAGACTCAAATATCACCAACTATTAAACAGACTGTGGTGACATTTTATACACACATTCACAGTCCCCTCATGCAGCACCAGCAGCAGGTCTAAATATTTAACTTATGAAACATCTCTACAGCTACAACATGAGACGTATTACGGCACAGAACATATGAGCCAGAGGATAAATCACCAGGATCTTTGTGAATCTGCAGACGTTCGTGATCCCCTCAGGATGAACCGTCACATCTTAATGATCCTCTAACCTCGTCATCCTGCTCCATCATTAGGTAAAAACTTCCAGTACTTTCATCAGTGGCTTCTTTCCTGCTGCTCTTTGATCTTAGCACCAATTAACACAAATCTGTTCGCATTACACAAGTGTTCATGTTATCATTTTTCTTTTAAGTAGGTGAAGTTAGATGTTGTGACACCGACTGTATTTACGTGCACTCATGTAACCAGGTCACTCAGGTACACTTCCTAAATATCTGGTGGAGTACAGTTAAATCCATCATTGAGAAATGGTAAAACGTTTTAGTAGAAAGCAGTTTGTCCTCAAAAACTGAGGGACCGTGCAGGAAGGGGACTGTGACGGAGGCCACCAAAGACGATGGGAGCGCACCTGAAAGACTGCTGAACACGTTCGACTGGAACCAATAGAAATGACGAATAAAACTACAACAATAGGTTAATATAAAGTGTCATTGTCCTTTAAATGAACAATCGCCAGCTGCATATGGTCACTCGGTGCTCGAAGAAGTAAGACATTCATTTTCACTTCTTCACACTGTGTTTGAGTCCAACTGAGTCATTATGTCCCACTGCTGTTATCTTTCTCCTTCCTCTGCAATTCTCTTTGCAGAAGGCAGCTGAGGCACCCGACTGTCAGCAGGAGAGATGTGCGCAGAGAGAGGATAAAGGACGGGCTTTAAAAAAAAAAAGAAAGTTCCAGTAGCTGAGGATGGTTGCTGAGACAGCACAGTTCGGTCGGGTCTGTCTGTGTGTGAGCAGATGTCTTACAGCAGCATACGAAGCAACACTGCAGGCGAGAAGGAGAAGATCTCTCCATTAATACCAGACAATTAGAGCCACTCCACTTCCAGGCGAAATCAAAACTCATTACACTCTGCAGGAGAGAGGTGTGTGTGTGTGTGTTGGGGGGGGGGGCAGCAGGCTATTTGCTGCTGATTTGCACTTTCCTCCAAACATGTTATCACATTTACTTACAGACGAGAAGCTGCGAGCTGGATTCATCTGGTCTAATGGGAGCGATACGGTGCAGGATAAGAAGGACAGAGGACACAGATAAGAACAGGCAGTGAGACTGTTTAAACCCGGCCACTTAAAGAACAGCAGCGGCTCCATTACACTGCCACAAGGTGACAAAGCAGCTATTACAGCAAACACTCTCCTATCTCTGCAGTCGAGCAGCCTATTATCCTGGGGGCTGGGGGGGGGGGGGGGGATGGATTGTGGATTAGGTACATGGATTGTGTGTGTTTGTGAGCTGCGGAGCCTCATGTGATGAGGGTCATGAGAGGGCTAATGAAAAAATGAAAGGCTGCAACAAAGGGAAAGTTGTGTTGGAGCTTTTTAAGGTTGTGACCAAGCAGCATCCCAACATGCTGGTGCTGCCCTCTAGTGGCCGCATCAAAAATCACTCTGTTCTTATTCATTTACAATCTTTAAAGTTTAATAAAGCTTTGTTTGGCAGGTTGTAGAAAGTTTCCTGTAAAGAATGATGCATGTAATGTGGAGCTAATGGAGTGTTAAGATGATCTGCTGTGGCTACAGGTACTGAGTCCTCTCTGCTACTAAACTGCCTCATGACCTCTGGTCCCTGGTGTCATTAACAAGGTTCTTACAGCCTAACTGTGACTGGACGAACTGGTTCCTGCATACTTCTTAAGTTACGCAAGAACGTAAAACTAATCATCAGAAATGTGCCGATATTCTTCTTCGTCAGGCTCTGAAAGGAATTAAATTTTAAAAGGAATTGTAGAAAATAATGCAACATATATATAATATATAAATATATAGAAAAAGCGTGTTAGATCTGCTCACATGGTCCACAGTACTGGATTACCCTACTGACCCAGACTATCACACTATATTTTTGCACAAACAACCTCACATCAGCCCTGTTCCGGGTCAAGTCCTGAGACCTTAAATTTGCCGGATGAGGGAGGAACCCAAACATGAGGAAACTGAATCTTTTCCCCTCGGTTCACATTATAATAAAAAGTCTGTCATGTGGGGAACCTTCCTGAACGGGACATTTTAGGTCCCAAGTTCTGCTTAAAGAAACAGGACTCTGCACGTATATAATACTTTTTGCAGCCCTGCGGTTGCAGAGCAGCTTCCTAATGACAGGGGAAGCCGGAGCGGTGCGAGGCCAGCTCCACAGCCTTCTGCGTAAACAGGCGGAGCTGGCTGCCATCTGGTTGGCTTCCACTTCAGAGCAGAGACTCCGCTGAACGCTCACTGATGATCTGCAGCGATTCCAGCAAACAAGTTGCACATAGAAAATGTAACTGTTCAGGACGGTTACGTCTACAGAAAATACCCACACGTGATTAAAGGAGCAGTTCACCTCAGTTACAAATGAAAAGATGTTTGGTTTTCAGAAGGTGTAGCTTTGGATTTCTCTCTCTGAGTCATATTAACAACATTCAGAGCCTGATGACGAACTCTTGCATTGAATTAGCTGAAAGGAGCAGCAGGGAGGGCGGCGGGTGGTGCAGGTAGAGGGACTGTGACCAGCGTCTACAATGGACTGATATCATACTGTTTTTGTATGTGTGGTGGCACTTCTAGACTCTGATGGGTGCCACGTGTCCAAGATCTCAGCCTTTGCTCCTTGCTGCAGTAAAGCGAAGCCCAGTGCACTTATCTCTTCATAAAAACAGTGTCACCGTTACTCTGGACGACCGACAGAGAAAACTGTCTAGTTCCAGTAAAGTCTGCCTCCAGTGAAGTGTGTGGATTATCTTAAGGAACCAGGATGTTGTTTTTGGAAAACACTACTTTTCACGTGTTTTTAAATGGTTTCAACATTATCAGTGAAAGAATGCTGGAACTAACCATTAACGTCATTACCAATTAATGTGATGACACAGCACACATCCTCAGTCCCACCTGTGGTTTTAGGCAAAAGCAGGTTAGACAATCAGTTTTCCTTCTACGAGACCTCGGCACAAACTAACCACTGCTTGCTGTTAGCACGGCAGCATGAACTTAGCATAATATGATAAAACATTTAAAATAGTTCTAGTTACAAAACTGGATTTGTGAAATCAAACTCTGCAGAAAAGCTGCTAAATGGACCGTGTGGTGAAACAGTTTTGTCTAACTGACTCAGTGATCCAAAAACTACTGTATCTCCCAGCAGCTTCCTCATCCCGCTGACAGAGGAACACATAAAGACATCTTATCCCAAAACAGATCAGTGGTGCAGTCGTACATCAGCAACTGCGCCTTCATCCTCTCTTCTGAGACATGAGAGGCCAAACACACGTCTTTATCTGTGCGACCGAAAAGTACAGCAGTCTGTGCAGAGAAGCAGAAGTGTCCCAGACCGCTGTGAGCTTAGAGATCTGAATAGATGCACCTGTGTTGGGGGGAGGAAAGAAAAAGCCTCTTTAAAAGTACGTAACAACTTCACAAAAACACACAAGGCGAGTGTGCGGATGACTGCTAACATTCACACACAAAACAGTCAAGTCTGTCAGAGAAAAAGAGTCAAGCGAGCGAAGAGAAAGGCTTTTCGCTCCTGCAGCGGTTTCACTTCTGTGATGTGACTTCATTTGAATGACAAAGAAACAAAAGGCTTTCTCAAAGTGGTGCATCAACAAAAACATAAAGCTGCACAGCCAAAAAAAAAAGAGGTTTTGTTATGTTGTGCCGTATCCAGATAAGCACACAACTTTCGACCAGCTACACCCTCTGTTCCCATGACCGAGTCGCTCTTTTGACTGTGTGTCTGAGCCTGTTGTGCCAACAGAAAAGTCGACGGGGCAGCAAAGGGGCAAACTGTGGGAGGCAGAAAAGACAAAATAAAAGAAAGAAAGAGGCGAGAGCGAAGTCGACAGAGTGAAGAGCAGAAAGAGAGAACTCAAGCAGAAGTAACCTTCCCTCTCAGAAAGACTCTCATTGGTAGTTCACTAGTCCTGACCTCGTCTGTGACCCACAACAAATGCTGCAGCAAGTCCACCGCTATGACACCACCACACACACACACACGCGCACACGCACGCACGCACACACGCACAGGAATGCTGCTTCTGTTATTGTCTTTAAGTGCTAAACTCAGGCCAAGGCCTAGCCAGGGTTGCGAAAACAAAACAACAGCCGTGCAAAGCTCTCTCTCTCTTTCACACCCACCCACACACACACACAGACACACAGACACACACCCACCCACACACACAGACACACACCCAAAAATCACTTCCGTCCATTCTCTCTCACAGAGAAAGGAAGTGGAGTCAGGTTGGCCCGGCCCCAGTCGTCCAGACAGAGGCAGCCTGCCTACTTTGCCCTGTGAAAGGCTTTAACAGACTCCCTGATCCCTCGCTGCTCTGTTTTCTGTTTGGGAAGCTGTAAAGAGACACTACAAGTGTAAAGAAGAAGAAGCGCATGATGCATTTTCCAACCACTCGTTCCTCTGGTTACTGTGGTGGAAATGTGAATCACTGCACATTTTAACACAACACGTCACTGGACCTCATCTTGTTGTGCTGGAAATTAAAACTATTCAAGTTCTGTCACAGCTTCACGATCTGCACCTTCTACGTCTACAAGTTTCTAAGGGCCAAATGCCTCATGACAGATTCCTCAGTAGTCGTCTTTTTCTGGGATATGTTTCTGGTGGGGGCTCAGGAGCCTCATCACCACTTTGGGACGGTGGCCCTGAAAGATAATTAGAAATATAAATGTATGTTTGGTTGTAGCGTGATTCTGTATTTCTTCTGTGTACTTAGGCCTGATACGACTTTTTATAACATATTACAATGTTGATCCCAAACATGGGAATTCCAACCAAAACGTAAAATCTACGTAGCTGAACAAAGGTACGGTTAAGGAAAGTACAGATACATCAGCAACAACATACACAGCCTGTCTCTTCGTCCAGCTCTCTGTCATCATCGCTGTCATCACACGGCTTCTCCAAACACCATCATATTTACAGACTCGCCTGCACAAGCTTAAAATTATGCTATAAAAGCGAAACATGTGGACTGTGGCATCTAAATAGCAGGCTTGTGTTCAGCTGCCGTACACCGGTAACAATTAAAACTACAGCAAAACAAGCTGTGTGACACAATCTGGGAAGGAACGAGGCGAAATAAGAACTCGCCTCTTTGTGTGCAGGCAATTAAAAAGATTGTCAGGTACAAACTTCGCCGAATGCAGGAAAAAGCAAATACTAAATCCAGCAACAGGCGATTAAGATGCTTCAAACTGCTGAGAGGAAAACATGAAGGCTGAGCGCCGTGGGGATTTAAATTAAGCTGCATTTCCCCTGCTTCATTCATATATAACTACGCCATCACCGAGATGAATTTGGGAGGCAGGCAAGTGAAGAACCCATCTACACGTCCATCAGACGCTCATCTAAACATCCACCTAAGGGACACATCTGGTGGCATTACGCTCGACCTTTCAAAGCAGACGAAACACAACACGATGTTCAGCACCTTTGTTGTTTTGAGCGTGTGAAAGGTCTGGTGTGTGGCATTCAGGTGTCCGGGGGGGTCAGACCTCTTACCTTTGGCCATTTGGGGTTGATGAGACGCGCTTTGATGGCGTCGTCCAGAGCGGTGTTGTATTGGCCCAGTCTGAGATAAGCTGCAGAGCGGTTACTGAACAGGATGCAGTTCTGGGGGTCGGCGGTCAGAGCGTCGCTGTAGAGGCGCACGGCCAGAGCGTACTCCCCCTGCTGGCAGGCCTGGTTACTGCGCCGCACGCACTCCAGGAACTCCGCTTTGCTCAGACCATTTGAACCGGAGCTGGACGTTCGCTCTGACCTTCTCAGCGTTGGGGCTGAAGGAATCACAGGTGAGGAAGAGGAGGAGGATGATGAGGGAGCGGTAGTGGTCCTGCTGGTGGAGCGAGAACCAAACAGGGTGAACTGAGGAGCAGAACAGGAGGAAGAGAAGGACAAGGAGACGGAGGTTAAAATGAATCAGAAACATTCTCTGCTTACAAATACTGGCATGCTGAAGAAAACCTTATTGATCGTCTTGAATCATTTTCATTCAAACATCTTCTCTTCCCCACATATTTGACATCTTGATTTGGGGGAAAGTCGGTCAGAGTAAACGGGGATGGTGTGGCATCTAAACGTTTCATCACTGAAGCACCAAAGAAGAGGATGGTCTTTTATAGCTCCATGCGCAGGAGCATTGCTTTTGGACTAGTTCAGTTTATACTCAGGATTTTGGACAACGTCAGCCAAACACTTATTTTTATTTGTGCAGATTTGGGCTCTTCCATCAACAACCTTCATTTGGACAACAGTACCCCTCTCTTGGATAATCTTTAGAGCTTGAATGCCCAGTTTGAAAGTGGGCTTCTGGACAGCTCTTTAGGATGGTGTCACGTAGTGCTGGGTAAATGTACATGTGTCTGCTGTTACATAAGTCACAAAAACAAGTGTCTGCAAGCAGAATTCTACCTAGGACCACACTGGAACTGCGGCAGTCTCATTTGCACGATGGGATACTGTAGCTACTGGCAAATAGGACACAAAGATGCTGCGTGCACTGTTCTCTTGTGCTTGGTGACAGAACGAATTCCTCGGAGAGACAAAAAGAGAAAGGAGCAAAGCCAGACAGAGACGGAGCCCATCAGATGAAGGTTCTGTTCCCCTCATTCGTTTGTCACAGCTGCTGATACTTTGTGTAAAATGTGCACACAGAGGTTAGTTCTCTGTAGCTTTAATGTTGAGACGCTGACTCCCTCCCTGATCTGGTGTTTCCAAATTTGTACTTTCACCAGCGCTTACACCAAGGCCTTCATTATCTCCTTCAATGACTCTCTCTCTCTCTCTCTCTCTCTCACACACACACACAGACACACACAGAAATGTTTGAATACACATTTCAAATGTGCAGACTGGAAGGATTCCTAAAACACAACAGCTTTAAACGAAGGGCTGGAAAATGGAAAAGTCCATAAAGAAATGTGTTGATGAGTCATTAGAAAGACAGTTTCAGCCATTTTAAAACCGGACAGCTGCAGAGAGGTACGGTGTGAGGTGAAGGTGACAGGGGCTTGTAAGTGATCTACAGACAACAAGAAGCTAATTAATGTTAGACTCCTTATAAACTCAGAACCTGGGAATCATCAAGCTTTTACACTTCATCACAGAAATCTGAATATTCCGCCTGTTCTTATATTCCGTTGTGTTAGGTGAAGATCGAGTAGGAGCCAGACTTTGTTCTGCAGTTCACTTTAGTTGGTGGACTTTTAAACTTGTTAGGATTCTCCAACATGGTCTTGGTCGCTCCAACTTCCGCCCGGCTCTGTGCAGCGGCCGTGTCACATTTCACACAAAACGACTAAGCTGTAAGAAACGGGGGACATGATTTCCAGCCCTTTCTCTCCAAACGCCTCAGCTGAGACTCAGAATTAACATCAGCAGTGATGCTTAGCTAATAGAAATATACAGTTTCACACAGAAAATATCTTTTCTGCAAGAAACTAATATCAGCTTAAACTATTGAAATATGCTGAGTCCAGTTTACCACAGGTTTTTTTGTTTTTCTGAAAGTGCCATGTTGTTGTGAAGCACGTTAAATGTGATATAACGCAGAGCTTGTTTAACGTGATAACAGGGTGGTGCAGTGTTAGCATGTGCGTGGAACTAAAGCGTAAATCTGTAAGCCTATTACTGTACAACTCTAACACAGTTAATATAACAGGGGAGCTTTCTGCAATCACACGGTTTACTTTAGAGAGTAACTTGTTTAAACTGGTGTGTTACAGCGTTCTTTAAACAGACTACGCTCTGGATTCGTCTGTGGCATTATGTGGGAGCACCTGTCCACAGAGGAGCTGAGAACATATTTCTAAGTCAGGGTTAAAGTGAAAACCGGTAAATGAGAGAGTTTGATCTACCGAGTGATGTATTACATGTTTGACCCGTCTCTTAGTGGCCTATTAGTCCAGACAGGGGGATTTAGTTCACCTGAATGCAGGAAGGGGCTTCATCTGTGTCCTGCAGAGCCTCAAAAGCTCAGAGGAAAACCTGTCACACATTGTTACTGCATATTCCTCCCTGTTCCACTGTCAGAAGTGGATTAATGTGTGTTGTGCTGCTCTTCTGGACTCTGCTCCTGGTGTTCCTGCACCCAAGTGGAGCACCAGGGTTTAAAAGGACTGGGAGGGGGATGAACCGCTGGGATCTTACAATCAGAGGACTGGTGTTTTGTGAGCTATTTATTCAGGACTTAGTCCAAGATGTAACGGATAATAAACATTAAGAAAATTATCAATATACAGACACAAGAACAAGTTACAGGACACAAATAGGTCAAAGCAAAGTCTGGACCTCCTCCAACCTGCCGTCAGAGCGACACAGTGTTTCGAGGGCGAAGAGGTAGCAAGAAAATACAACACTGTCAGAGGGTTCACCGTAGCATCAGAAGGCAGTGACGAGAAGCAAGAATCTGCAGACTCTCACTGTACTGTACTACGGTCTGTGGTTTTCTTGTATATTGTGGTCGGGTTAAGACCAGATAAACCCACAGTCACACCATAAGTTATTAATATAACTGTATAGTAGACGACCAATGAGGATCATGTAATCAGAAGGTTCAGGCTGTAGAACAGAAATTATTAATTGTCTGTACAGATATATGTGATTAATTAAGAAGCACCTTAGTGGGCGGGGCAGGTAGAAATGGAGGGAAAATGAAGTGGGTGTGACCAGACATGCAAAAATGACGAGACTGAGGGTGAATGTAGCTCAGCAGGTGAAAAAGGGGAGTAGAACAACATAGAGACCAACCAGTTACCTGCCTCCTCTTTTCAGCTGTGCAGGTTAAAGTAGCTTACGTTTACCGGCTCTGACTCCTCAGAGCTGCTCCGAGTCAGAGCCAGGACTGTTCTTCTCTCTGGCGGTTTAGTGTTGTACTGTGTTGTTTTGGCCGAGGACTTTGTCTGAAGTTATATTTGAGCATCTTCATGTGCAAGTCAAAGAAAACATGCTGAGCGAAGGGATTCCTCACATTCTTCACTTACTTTCATGTTACTCCAGTCTCTCTTACACCAGAACACACAGACACACACAGACACACACAGACACACACAGACACAGACACACACAGACACACACAGACACAGACACACACACACACACACACACACAGACACACACAGACACACACAGACAGACACAGACAGACACACACACACAGACACACACACACAGACACACACAGACACACACAGACACACACACACACACACACACACACACACACACACAGTTGAGTGTTGAGTACATGTTATTTGTCTGTAATGACACAGGATGTGACAGCTGTCAGGGAGCAGCCGAGTGATGACAGCGTGTGCGAGGACAACATTCAGCGTCCAACCAGCACTGTGAGACAGTCTGTCAGCTCCTGTTTAAGGGTCAGGACCTGGTTTTAGGGTTCAGATTTGATCTGAAGACGCTGTCCTCTGAACAGATCAGTTTTTCCTCAGGCTCTTGTTGTTTCGTCGACGTTTCTCTGAGCTGTAATTCCACCGTCCGACCTCCAGGTGTCCCCAGACTGATCACTTCAGCCACCTACCTACACACCTGTGTCCCATTGACCCTCATTACCTCTGCAGCATATTTTCCTGCCAGTTTGTCCAGGTCTTTACCAGAAAATGAGCCAAACATGGAAGAAGTGTCCCTGCCCCTGAACTACCTGCCTGCCTGCCCCGTCTTTATCTGTACCTGTTTAACTGATCCTGGATTGTCATTGGTATCTGCTGGTTTGTAGTTCACCTCCTGTTCTTCCTGGACTCTGTAAGTTTCTGAATAAATCGTACCTGATAACGTTTTTCCCTCCAGCGCCAACAGTGGTCAGCACCTTAACGAATCTTTAACGACTGTTTGTCAAACTTAAAAATACTTCAGAGCTGGATCAGGACTGAAACAGGCAATAAAAACTTTATCTATAAATAAGTGAATTCACACCTCTGAGCTCTCACTCCATCCGTCTTTCATTCTCCCTCCATCACTCGTCCACTCCCTCTCTCTGTCCGCCCATGTCTCTCAGTCTGTGTGGTCCCTGCAGACCAGATAAATCCTGGTACAGAGAGTTCACGGTGAGACCTGCAGGTTTACTGACTGATTCACAGGCTGCTTCACTCACCACAGTTCAGATGTAAAACACTTATTTCTGCAGCAGAGGAAGAGCGATCACACAACGTCTGGCCGTCTGCAGCTCTGAACAAAGGTTTGTGTTTCATTTTTAAAAGTTTTATCTGAAATAATTCAGCTGTTCAGCATCAGACTGTGTTTTCACATTTTGATTTGTGATGTTGTTCAGCAGTAATGAAGAAATGTTGATGTAGTCTGCTGCAGTTACTGGTTTTGTTTCCCTAAAGAAGAAATTTAATTAAACAAAAATTAAAATGTGCTTTTTGTATAATAAAAGCATCAAACATTGAGTTTGTTTCACAGTGTAAAGCCAGAAGTAGAAGTACTAATATCCCACTGTGAAAATACTCAATTACTAGTAACAGTCCTGCATTTAAAAGTTTGTAAGTGTACTCATGAAAATCTGCTTAAAGTATTAGACATAAAAATAAAACGACTGTTACAGTATTATGTTATAAAGAGAATAGATATATATAAACAGGCTTATTACTCGTGTATTATGTTTACTTCTTACATGTATTAATGTTTGAGCAGCATTTTACTGGTGTTACTGGTTGAAGATGTTTTTAACAGTAATAGATTACTTTGTTAAGAATTATTTAGCTGTGTGTGTGTCTGTGTGTGTGTGTGTGTGTCTGTGTGTGTCTGTGTGTGTGTGTGTGTGTGTGTGTGTCTGTGTGTGTGTGTGTGTGT
>JAUYWH010000027.1:23631835-23646259 GCA_034779795.1 Ctenopoma multispine
AGCGAGGAGCAAGTGAGTGGACTTCCTGTTTATACTTTGTCCTAACCAATCCTACCTCTTCCTCGCGGTCACCTGACAAAGCTTCAGATGACTTTTGTTGTCATTTAATAATAAATTAATTGATAATTTGTCGTCTATACAAGAGAACAGATAGAAGGAAGATTTATTGATTTTAACTGTAAAACAGATTTTCCCCCCGTCATCACCAGGTGATAGTTGTGGTGTGGTTTTGTTGAGAGTTTTGTTGTGCAGGTTTAACCTGACAGAGCTCTGTGCCCCACACAGAAACGGGGTTAAATCAGATGCCTCAGTGTCGATGTGGTCCAGGTCTACCTGCTTGTCTGTCTCCTTCTTTGTGTCTGTCTCTGCTGAGGTCACCAGGATTATCAGCAGCTGAAAGAACAAATGGAATAATCCAGAAAACTCGACAGGAAGGTGGTGAAGAGGCAGTGAGGACAGCTGACAGTGAGGGTTCAGTTACACACACACACACTTTGTCTTTCTGTTCGACACACACACTCATGTCGTGGGTGTGCGTCTGATTGATGTGAAGGGAAATGCTGATGTGACAGCGATAACACCCCAGCTGTCACCAAGATACCAGATCTGCCTCCGACTAAAAGTCTGCACATTAAACACTAAATATTACTTTACTGCTGCTCCTTCGTCCTGCGCACGATCGTCTTTATGACAAGTCAGTTTTTCAGGTGTCAGATGTTACGCTGACTTCATACACAAGAACTCCCTGGATTAAAGTCGTATAACGTCAGGTCCAACATGTGTAATGAATACACTCAGTCATTATATAAAATCTGTTTTTATTTTCATCTGGAACTCACCACTAATAAAAACAGATCAAACTGAGTATGAATTTTGACCCCACTGGCACTCCGTACCAAAGACTGATGAGTGGTTCAGAATCAGAATCAGAATCAGAAGGGTTTTATTGCCGTAAGTGTGAGAAATCACAACATTAGGAAATTGCTGTGGTACTAAAAAAGAAATAAAAGATAAGCCAAAAATAAGAAATAAGCACAATAAAATAATATTAATATAGGGAGGCAATAAAAAGACAAACGGCTACTATATACAAAACAGTGTGGGTACTGGTCCGGTGTCGTCTGCAAACCTGATAAACGTGACAGACTCGTGGTTGGAGGTGCAGCCGTTGGTGTACAGGGAGAAAAGCAGAGAGGAGAGGACACAGCCCTGAGGGGAACCGGTGCTGATGGTCCGCAGGTCCGAGACATTCTTCCCCAGCCTCACTTGCTGCTTCCTGTCTGTCAGGAAGTCAGTGATCCACCTGCAGATGGGATCAGGCACGTTCATCTGAGACAGTTTGTCTTGGAGGAGGTCTGAGAGGATTGTATTGAAGGCAGAGCTGAAGTCCACGAACAGGATTCTGGCATAGGTACCCGGGGGAGTCCAGACGCTTCATGATGTAGTGTAGAGCCATGTTAATGGCATCATCTACAGACCTGCTGGCTCTGTAGGCAAACTGCAGGGGGTCCAGGAGGGGGGTATTGAGGGTTTTGAGGTGGGGGAGAACCAGGTGCTCAAATGACTTCATGACTACAGATGTCAGAGCCACAGGTCTATAGTCATTGAGTCCAGTGATCCTTGGTTTCTTGGGGACTGGGACTATGGTGGAGATCTTGAAGCAGGCAGGCACATGAGATGCCTCTAGTGAGGAGCTGAAAATGTCTGAACACTGGGGCCGGCTCTTCAGCACAGTGCTGTAGAGCGGCAGGAGACACACCGTCGGGGGCTTTCCGAGCATTCAGAGACTTAAATCGCTTCCTCACGTCGGCCTCATGAATGTAAACGGTTGTGTAGGAAGTAGGTGATGTGAGGTCCTCATGGGTGTGGGGTAAGGAGGAGGGGGGTGCTGTGGGTGAATTCCACAGTGATGGCTCTGGAGTGGGGGGGTGAATGACCATAGTGACTGTTGTTGGGTCTGGAGGAGGTGTGAGACTTGCTTGATGGCTCATCAAAGGGACACAAGACGTTGTTTAAGCTGTTGGAGCAGATTATCAGTGGAGGTGGTTGTTTTCCACACAGAGGCCGAGTCGTATGTATGTTGTCATAGTGCTGGTGTTTAGCCATGACCACTTCTTTAGTGAACCTGTCCATCATCGTAACAAAACACATCTGTACAGTTGATGTCACTTCACTTAGAGCGTCTCCTGCAGTTTGACACTGTTGGACTGAAACAGATTTTTTTAAAAACCTCCCTGTGTGTGTTTTCAGGCTGAGGGGGGAGTGGCTGGTCCGGCTGGAGAACCGAAACAAGCACCTGAAGATCCTCAATGAAGCCTTCAAGGGAAAAGTGAAGGAACCGGACCAGACATGAGTTTAAGAAAAGGGACAAAGTCAAAACTGTAAAACTGAGGCAAAAAAAGACTGATTTTCATTATACAGATGTTAAAGAGCAATAAATGAGTTATTTTTTAACTTAACTTAACTTTTACTTGATTTATTTCTGTGCAACGTCTGAGAAGAACCACAACAAACAGAAAACTCAGGGGTAAATATATTCTGCATGATATGTTTTAAATATTTTTAAAAATTTTTTTTTTTTATTTTTAAGTTTTAAATCAGTATTCTACGTATTAGCAGCATAATGTTCTTCAGTTCCAAACGTAGAAATACACAAGATGCTAAAACATTTTATTGAATAATTATATGTATTTTAAATCAGTGATGTAATTTCTCTATATATGTTTTTCTCATATTTTATCAGTGGGGAAAAATAACCGAGTACTGCTCTACTTATTCACTTCAACATTACAAATACTCACAATATATACTTACTGTGAGTAAAAGTACAAATACTAAAAGAATCTACATTTAATAGATTTACCAAAAGTAAATAGATATTAAAATTAGATATAAAATAAATACAATTTAAAATCACCACATTTGACAAACATGTTTTTTACTGGAAAAGAAAAGTATGAAAATTATAATGTGAAAAGTAACTACAGCTGTCAGACAGATAAAGTACAATACTTTCCTCTAACTCCATTAAACTCAAGTAGTAAAAGTAGTTAAAGTTATAATATATCGATAATACATTAAATAATTATGTTTTGTATCACTAACATGTAATGGAGTAAAAGTAACAGAAAGAAAAGTGCAGACGTTTTAATTTAAAGCCCAAGTTTCCCCGGAAGATTCTGAGCCTCGATTCTAAAACCATAAAACATATTTATATTTTATTGCTCTGCTCTCATTTAAATTATCTCATTAAACCAACAGCTATACACATTTTTTTCTTTCAGAATAAAAGTTCCTTTCTTTTAGCCAACAGTTAAGTGTGTTTTTTTCACAATTAGAGTCCTCTTGTTGAATCCCAGAGTTGAATGCTCAGGTTGGAGTTTATTACCAAAATAAAATCCACCAAGATAAAACCAGGTTCATGAGTCCTGCAGTAAAACCTTCTGCATGTAGATCATCATGTTCTGATACATCTGTAGGATCATGTTAGAGGTTAGTGATGCTGATGAACTGTGTTACATTACACAAACACACACACAGACACACACACAGACACACACACAGACACACACACAGACACACACAGACACACACACAGACACACACACAGACACACACACACACACACACAGACACACACAGAAGGTGCACAGCTGATTCTGGTCCTGAGCTGTTGCTCCTCCTGTTCTGAGCCCTCCTCGCTTCACTGGATCTGGGTTTGAAGTGAACCAGCCATGTGAGAAAAACACAGGGTTCTTCCATCAGCTCTGATTCTCAGACTGCTACGTGGTCCTGGATGTTCTCTGTTCTATGGATCAGAGTCCTGATAACTCCTTTGTGTTGCACTGGGGGTTGGGAGTCAAACAGCAGGTACTGGTCCGTGTGGGTGGGTTTCCTGTAAATTTTTATTTCTAGTCTTCCATCAGTCCCTTTGATAAACTGCTCAGTCCAGGAGAGCCAGGAAGTGTGTTTTCCCTGTTCATGTCCACTGTCTTTATGTGGTCTTTAAAGACTTGTACTTCCTGGACCTTCATCATCGCCCTGAACATTATCATGTTTGTGGAGGAGGATTTACTGCAGGACTGGTGGATCAGACTGACGTAGTCTGAGCTCGGGATAGCTAATAAACTGCCCGCTGAGCGTACAGTAACAGTAAAGCAGACGGTTGCTCAGTACAGGCTGTGGAGGGGTAAGATGGACGTGTTTTTGGTCTTTCCCAGCAGTGTCTCTCTCAGTGTTTGTTTCTGGACTTCATACCACATGTATCGAGGGTTTTCCACAGGCGGAGGTTGTCCTGTCCCCGTCCACTCCACCTTCTCACCATCGGTGTTGCGTTGTACGTAGTCTGGCACCAGTGCCACCAGCGTGTTGAAGCACACGCCGTCCGTCTTCCCGTGCTGCCGGCCGTTATGCTGCAGGCTGAGGACGCCCAGCGTGTTGACGTCATGGTCGTAGTACGACGAGGGCATGGCTTCCTGCACCACCATGTTGGCTGCCCAGGTCACAGCGTGGGTCTTCACTGCCGCTGCCGTAGGAAGGTGGAGTTCTGGGGCTGCAGGAAAGAGGGAGTACGTGTTTCTGATGTTGCTGTGAAAAATTATGAAACCTCGACTTAAATCAAACAGTGATTCAGAGCAGTTCTGTACATTTGACGAGCAGGATCCAGATCCGTTCCTCGGCCCCGGTGAAGACCAGGACGAGTCTCTGCAGCACGTGACGGCAGCTCAGGTCTACAGGTAATGTGATAGGATGCCAGGGATTCTGACGGTACCTAAACGCAGCATAAAAGAAAGTCAGACTCTGCTGAATAAAGCAGAAACTAAACTGACCCTGATCTAAAATCAGGGTCAGTACATTAATGTCATACTTGAGTCCACAGTCGATGAGGCGGAGGATGTCCCGTCCTCTCAGAGGGAGGGTCGACTGTTTGTCCCACCAGGAGGCCTGAAGAGACTCTTTATCTGCTGCTGACAGATCCTTCATGCTCCCCCCTGATACACACACACACACACACACACACAGACACACACACACAGAGACACACACAGAGACACACAGAGACACACAGACACACACACAAAGACACAGAGACACACAGACACACACACACAGAGACACACAGAGACACACACAGAGACACACACACAGAGACACACACACACACACAGAGACACACACAGACACACACAGACACACACAGAGACACACACACACACAGAGACACACACAGAGACACACAGAGACACACACACACACACACACACCCACACACACACACACACACACACACACAGAGACACACAGACACACACACACACACACACACACACACACACACACAGACACACAGACACACACACACAGACACACAGAGACACACACAGACACACACACACAGAGACACACACAGACACACACACACACACACACAGAGACACACACACACAGAGACACAGAGACACACACAGACACACACACAGAGACACACACAGACACACAGAGACACACACACACACAGAGACACACACAGACACACACACACACAGAGACACACACAGACACACACAGAGACACACACACACACACACACACACAGACACACAGACACACACACAGACACACACAGAGATACACACACACACACACACACACACACACAGACACACACAGAGACACACACACACACACAGACACACACACACACACACACACACAGACACACACACACACACTGTGTTAGTTGCAACAACCGCTTTCGGAGTCTGAAGTTGTTAACTGTTCCTTTAAAGTCCAGCTGAGTGTATGATTTAGTTTCTGCTGGTAGGAGAGACCTGAGGTAACCACCTGCTTCACCTGCTTCACCTGCTGGTAACAAGCTTACAATGACTCAACCATCAAAGTAAAGGAGGCAGAGCCGAAACATCGGTGACCTCTGACCTGTGACTTTAGCCAGGTAGATGAAGCGGATCCACTGTGGTCCCTGTTCCTGGATCAGCAGCAAGGTGATTGGCTCACATTCAACCCCCGCCTCCTCCTTCACCTGCAGATACACAGAGCTTCGTCTCAAGTAAACATGACAGAGGTGAGATTTAAACATCACTGCGAGGAGACTTGAAGGTTCAGAGTCAGGTTTAGTTTGTGTGCCTCACCTCCCTCTTCAGCGCCTCCTCCAGACTCTCCCCCACCTCCACCCTCCCTGCAGGAAGGTACCACTGTTTGTAACAGTCCTGCCTCGCTTCCTGCACCATCAGCACCTCGTCCTGATGGAGAACACACGTCCACAAAGACAAATATTAGCGAAACTTTTACACGACACAGGAGGTTTCACACTGGAGACTGCAGAACATGTTTTAGAACAGTGTAGTTAGAACTGAACCATAAAGGCTGTTTCCTGGTTTACCCAGTGGTTACCAACTAACCGGGTTCAGTTATTTTAGGACATTTGAAGCTGGGACCTTGTCATTGAAGATCACGGCACAGACGATGTAGGTCACGTTCTTTCTCAGAGTTGCCGGTTTGCTCTGCTCCAGGCCCACGTCGCACCCGCTGACCTCTGACCCCTCGCCTTTCAAGAGTCTCTCCACTTCCTCCTCCACCTTCTCCTCCGTCACCTCCATGTCTTCAGAGACCTGATCAGTATCACTAAGACGTTTTAGGTTTGCTCTAAACGTGCTGTACATTTCTGAATTAAACTAAACATGAAACTTCATTTCTGATGTTATCTCATGTTATCAACCGTGTTAAAATACTTTATCAGTAACATCACTAAGTAAAAAACTTCCCCAGTGCATTTTTAAATAAATGAATGACTAATGAATTTAGTATTTTATTAATCACAGCAGTAATTGATTTGTTATTGTCAGTTAACTGTAATTAGCATGGTTCTCTGACAGCTGCTAACGTTAGCTTAGCCGGTTAGCTGCTGTCACAACATGTACTGAACGTTTTCTTATCTGTTCTCACTCAGAAAATGTCACACGAACAAAATCACGAACCTTTTTATAATTCTGCTCAGTTTCAGCTTCTCAATCACCGACTCTGCTGCTTTGTTTTGATATTTGACACCTTAAACCGAAACCGGAAATATGATATATTCTTCCGGTTCGGGGTTTTCAAAACAAAAGTGTGTATTTCAGTGTTGGAAAGAGACATTTACTCAAATACTGCAGTATTTGAATTAAGTATTAGTCCTTTTACAAATATGGAAGAATGCTCTTTCGTATCATGAATTTGGACTTTGCCTTCTGTTCCTCCATGATGTTCAGACTGCAAACATTTGCTGCTCGTTCTTCTTCTTCTGGAGGAATGGAAGTAGAGGACTACGTCCTGTGAGTGTTTTATTGTGAAAACTCGTACCGGATGTCACATTTGTTGTAGTCCTGCTTCTTTCCGGTCTTGTAACGTGTAGTAAGGTCACAGAGTCCGTTCATATCGCAGCTAACGTCGTTATTCTAAGTCATTTTAAGACATTCTGCAGTTTAATGATTGTTAAACTAACTCTTGGTTTAATTTGAAACGTAAACGTTTGTTAACAGGGTAAAGTGGGTAAGTGAACCTGCTCAGGTGTTTCCACTCTTTAATCCTGTAGTTCTCTCACAGTACTTTAGTTATTTCTGTTTAACCCATTATTCTGATGACAGTACTTTAACCACGTGCTGAAACGTTAGAACTCAGTTTTAATGTTTTTGCTGTAAAAACATTTTCCTCTTATGATCTGAGCTTAAATATTATCTCTGAAGAGCAAAGATGATATTTCACACACTCTGCCATCTCAGTGTTGAGCTGATATCATCTAATCTCTGTTTGTTTCTTTTGTGTCTCAGCCTGTCACAGCTGCTCCTGGTTCCTCAGCTTTACGACAGACAAACAGAAAAATAAGACAAAGCTGAGCGTCGTGGTGTGTTTACTGTCCTTAGTGTGCCTGTTTTTCACTTGTGATGCCTTCAGGCTTCATTCTGGATCCATAAACCTACACTGACACTGACCAGCTGAGACCTGAAGTCATATAAAAACTGCACTGAGACGTTTCACACTATCAGCAGAAGAGGCTCGTGTTCCTCCAGCTGTTGAACTGTTTTCCGATTTTTCTCTGTTTTTTACAGTAGAAACGTTTGTGTTGTTCATGTCGAGGCACAGTAAGCTGCAGAAGCAGGTCCTGGCTCTGTACCGGCAGTTCCTGCGAGCAGGTCAGGACAAACCGGGCTTCATCCCCCGAATCCGAGACGAGTTCAAAGAGAACGCCCGCATCAAGAAGACCGACGTGATGCACATCGAGTATCTGTACCGACGGGGACAGAGGCAGCTGGAGCAGCTGAAGGACATCAACACCAAACAGCTGGGCTCCTTCTCCAAACCCAAAGACCAGAGCTGATCTCAGACCTGCACCGAGGGACCCTGGAGCTGATCCCTGATCTGCACCACAGGACCCTGAACAATACCTACAAATATCTGTCAGAGACTTGATTATGACCAATGTGTTGATATTAGATGCTGCATTCACATCCAGTAGGAAAACAGACTTACTCAATAGGTGGATTCAGTCTGAATCTAGACTGAAATACAATTAAATTCTGACCCAAAGGAAAATTGATATGGCATGACATGGATCACTGGAATTTCATCGTACACAAGCTTTAGCTGCTGTTAAAACCGTCATCAGAATGAAACGCGTGTTCAAATTAAACCATGACTGTGAAACTGTGAGTAGATGAAGGATCAGTGTTTATGTCACTGTTTTACTTCATTTGCAGGTGATTTTGAAATATAAATAAACCACACTGACATTAAACCGACCAAGCTCAGAAAGCTCAGAGAGGAATCACTTAAACCTCGATGAAGGAAGTGTCAGAGTCAATAACACTTAGCATCAGTGTTTTTGTGCACAAGTGACAAAATTAAGTTTTAACTTCTCCCATGAACAAAGAAAAAAAGTTCTGCGGTTCATAGAACAAACATCTGTTGTTTAATGCGTCATCACTGAATATGTGACACTGCAGAGGGAGCAGTGTCACAGAGTGAGAGCCACGAAATACATCAAATATTTAAGTGAAATATAAGTGTGTCTGTGTATTTTAACAAGGTCTGATACAGGAAGCATTTTGTGAACAGACTGAACAGTTTTTAAAGTCATCAGCAACATCAAACCTTCACGACACTGGAAATGTCGTGTATAGTGTATAATGATAGTGCATAAAAAGTATTTTCACTAGTACATATTACTCATCCTCGTGTTATTTGAATCCATTTATTTATGTAAATTAAAGATGTGAAGCTTCACCTCTGCTGCTTTGTTGGATTTCATCACCCTCTAACTGTCATTGATAATAATATGATGAGTAGTAAATAAATGTACTTACTCAAGCTGAGTACTTGTACTTCCATTTCGTATAACTTTGTACTCTCATATACTTTAGATTCACTCCATTTGTCTCACATCACAGCTAAAATGATTACTTGATTAATAGAAAAGTTGAGTACTTTAAGCATTTAGTCTGTGTACTTCGCTGATAAATACCACAAAGAAATGTTCATATAAATTTATAATAAACTTACTGTTGAATCAACAGTAACTTTTGTCACAGTGAATATTTGGTTAGTTCTTGTTTTGGCCTGTTGGGGGCAGCAGCAGACGAACAGCAGTGAACAACACCAACGAAGAAGAAGAGATGTAAACAGGAAGTGAGACATTCTACGTCCTTAGATTTCACAGTTATCTTTTCTGACATTTTCTTTGAAAATAGTGAATTTAGCTGCTGTTATCAGCTGCAGGAGAAAGTAGAAGGTTTATTTTCAGCTTGGACTGACGACAGTTTTGTGTCTTCATCGTTTTTTCGTCTGTTTTTCAGTCATGTCAGGAGGAGAAATGACAAACGTTCAGTTGATTCAGCAGGTAAGAAAAAATAAGTCATCTGAGAGGATAAAAATTATAAAAGTTCACTGTGAAAAGCTCCGTTACAGTTTAATTACAGCTGCACTTAAAATACAAAGTACTGTAAAATACAAATACCTACTTTATACCGAGAAATGTTGGATACAAGCTACTTTACTGTATATAAATACATAAATTCACTGATGAAGTAAGTAACGGGAGATACTCAGATACTTTTACCAAGTACAGAAGTACTAAGTAAGTAAAAGTAGCTATTGTGGAGACTGAATAATTTTCTGAATAATCGTTATTATATTGTTGGATTGATGCTTTGATTTGTTGCCGTTAATTATTTTATCAACTGAATCTATTGAATCTTAATCTAAACTATTTAATTATAATTGATAATATTTTGTATGATTCATCTGTTATTCTGGGATTATTTAAATGAAACAGGTGGAAGCCTGAATGGAGCAGGAAGACATTAGGTCCAGTTTCCACCTGCACTAAATTAGTAATTATGTCCATGTAATGTTCAGTCAGTCAGAGTCAGAGCCCACAGAGTTCACGTCTTCATCTGTCGTAGGACATCAGTTTTTGAATAACGTGTAAAAGACTAAAACAGTTTAAAGTGACCTGTTCTATCTTCAGATGGCACTGCTGCGCTGGCTGTCCTCTCAGACTGAGGAGGACCGCAGGATCTTGGCAGCGGTCACGGGTGTTCAGGTTGGCAGAGAGCTGCTGAACCGGATCAATGGTCAGGATAAAGTGGACGCTTACAAGGTGCTCATGTCTCAGTGTGTCACTGTAAAGAAATCTCAGGGTGCTTTCTTTTATGTTGTTGATTGTAATGTCCCCAGCATAATTAGTAAAATATATTAATAATAATAATGATATTTTCAATACAGCATCAGAAAAATCTTGGTTAAGCATTCTGTCATATTTCACAAAGAAATTATAAAATATCCAAACAAATTTCAGTAAAATATACAAAACTATGGGTCAATATTTTTGTAGTAGTAAAATATTAGATATTAGAAATAGAATTTTGAAACAAATAAATAAAATACAGTATCCATCAGCAATGACAAAAAATAGTAGTAAAACATTTGAAAGATATGAATAAAATAAGTTTGTTGATAACTTTTCTACCTGGCTCATTTGGTTTTTGTGTCTCCTCAGAGGGACTGTATCCTGAGCATTGCAGAGTTTGTCCGTCAGAACCCACGAGCCTCGCAGGCCCAGATCAACGCTGAGGTGGAGAAGAGAGTTCTGGTTTTTGCTGCACAAGTCAAAGCTCTGGAGACGGCACCGTTATTCTGAATTTAACTGTTTAACAAAGATGTGAAAAAGTCAACAGTGTGGCTGAATTATTTCAACCTTATATTTGATATTATACAGTGTCATTGTAATTGTTTTATTGTTAATTACAGCATTGTTTGAGATGTTTGCATCAACACTTTACATTCAGAGTAGAAGGCCTGAGACAGATTTCTGTGCTGCACTCGTCTGTCAGGGACTTAAAGCTGGGTCAGTGTGAACTACAGTGACTCTTCATAATAAAAGCTTTTGTATATACACAGTCTTATTGTAGTGTTTTTTTAATGTGGATGTGATGTTCATTGTAGGTGTAATATTATATAATCTAAGGAATCAGCCCAATAACAAAGCTTTTCGCTGAAAGAATCGTTGTCTCTCTTTGTTCACCCACTGATTAGATTTATGATCATCAGTCTCTGTCATCAAAGGCCAAAAAGGCTCAACTTATCAGAAAACAAATTTCTGATGTAAATATATTTCAATCCATCCCTTTTCTTAACCACTTATCCTCGCAAGGGTCACGGGGGTAATAAATATTTATGAATAAAAAATTATCAATCTTGCTTCATATCTTATTTAAGTTTAGGTGGATGAAAATGTGCTTCATCCTCGTCCTTTGTATTATGTACAGTGAATCTCGCTAGTTTCAGGAAAACGAAACTTGTCAGAGATGAATTTTAGGGACATTCCCAGGAATCACCTCTGAAATCCCCCGTGTTGTGTAGAAAAATGCAACCATTTAAATCAAAGAACAACTTCCTCTTTCCTGCCTGGCCGGCGCTTCCCATAGGTTGTGTTCGGGTTTTCCTCCCACCCACATGAGTCGTCGGTTTTTCTGATTGGGCAACCTTTTCGTGACGACACTAAGACGTCTTCTTTGATAGGCTAAAACTATTGGCGGGGGAAACATTGCTGCTTCAAACACAACAACACAAACTCCTCAGTCAGTGAGTCTAAACCTGCTCAGTCAACAACACGTTTAATTACCAGGTTTAATTCTTCGTTTGTGCCGTTGAAACGTGACTTTGTAAAGATGGACGTTTCTCACCATAACGGCAAAGTGGCGGAGATTTCTGAAAAACTAGAGAAGTAAGTAAAAACAACATCGATGCTGTGTCACGACAGGTTTACAGTTAGCATCAATGCTAACGTCCCACTGGTTAACGCGGAGGAAAGCTAGTGGCTAGCCACGTTTCTGCTAATCTGTTCTAACACGTTTCTAGAAAAACGTGACAAATGTAAAAGTGAAATAATGAGTCTTAATTGTAACTTGAATCGCAGGGTTTAAACCCAAGTTAATGTCATCTGGTAGCAATTTAAGGTCGATATTCTGTTGTGGAAACTAACTCTTCCCATCTGGTTAACATTACAAGTACAGTTGTGAGGTACTTGTACTTCTACTACCTCTTTCTGACAGATGTACTTAAGTAAAAATGGAAGTAATGCCTACACAACTACTTACAAGTAAAACGTACTAAGAAAGTAAAACCTACTTTAGAAGGTGAAGTATCAGTACTTCAGTAATAACGTGTTTTCTCCTGAGTTCCTGATTAAAGTGTTTTAATCCGGGTTTCTGAGCATTTACTGTGAAACATCTTTAACATTCACAAACTGAACCTTTAGTTAGTGGAAATAAAAAAAACAACCACCACCTGTAGTTATCGGTTTTCTTCATAGAGACACGTACGTCATCAATCTCAAAGGGAAATTCCAGTGTTGCAGTTACATTAAATATCACTTAAACATAAACACACAAGACAGTACAGAGCATTACTCTGTGTACTCAAGTACTGCAGTATACTCTGTAATGAGCCTATAAACAGTTAGTTCCCTGTTTTCTGTTAGTCTTGTTAGGAAAAGTCAGTGTGCAGTTGTGTCGTTCTGTAAATTATGTTGCTTTACTTCTTTCTGTGATGTATTTTAACCTGTGTTTTATTTATTAGTTCTTTTGTTAGTCTCTGTGCTCTATGTAAAGTACTCAGTTGTATATTTATCAGCACTCTTGTACGTCCTCGTCTTGTTTCACTTATTTCTGAATTGTCATCACTTCCACCAATACGACATTTTCCCTGTAAACTTCTCTACAAAACATTTCAAAGCCAGTTCACAAACAGCTCTAAGAGGAAGCTGCTGGTTATTTTACCTGCACATGTGGCCGTGTTACTGATTCTGACTTTGCCTCGACAGGTCTTTGTCCATGGACACAGACGACGAGATGGAAACCTACCACAGGTAACCCAAAAATGATAGCCCCCATCAGTCTGTAGTTGTCTTTGTTTTAATTTGGAGAGATTGGCTTCCTTCAGTAGGCTCAGGATGAACTTGGATAACTACTGTAACTGCAGCCACAACAATTACAGCAGGTCTCTTTTAATAGTGTGTTTCTACTTTTCCATTCTCTCACTTTCATTTGTGCAGTTTTGAGCAGAACATGTCTGGACTTCTCAGAATAAGGTGGAGTCATGAGAACAGACCGAATAAAGCTTGATGCTCCAGTTTTATATTTCTTCCTTTTATTTAGTCATAAATGAAAACATAAAGTAGAAAACCGACGACCCTGGTCTGTGTTGTCACTTTGCACCTTTTTCTGTCACCTTCAAATTTGAGTTGGCACAAGCGTCAAGCTCCAACTACAGTATGTTACGTGTGAAAACGCAAAACACAAAAGTCGTCAGAGACCTACACTCTCACACAACGAGTGAAAGTGAAAATGTTTCTGTGACTGAAGGAAGAAAACCCTCAGAAGACAGCAGCTTTTTTTTTATCTACTATTGTGTTAATTTGGACCATGATTGTTAATCTGGGGACAGTTAAATAAAACACTCAGGACAGTTGTCTGTGAAGATTCTCAGTCATCCAGGTGAAGTTGTCAGAAGGTTGAGTCATGGCAACTGGACTTCTTTCTTTGAGTTAGAGATGTTTCGCTCTGCATCCACAAAACTTTATCAATCTGAGGGAAGTGACCAGAAATGTATCACCTCACACCTGCCTTGAACAGGCTCGCTAAGTGAAACAAAGCCAGGGGAGGGGTGTGAGTAGATGTAACAGCTCCCCCCCTGGCAGCTCCTCCTGCCTTAAGTGGGTTGTTAAGTGTGGACGTGTGAATTGGGCCTGATTTTCCTGGGGATGGATGAAAGAACAGCATAGTAGGTTGAAAAAAAGTTGTGTCTGAGGCCTCCACCTCTGTTGAGTGAGGGGTTGTTTATTTGCACATGCAAAGCTTCCCTTACTCCTCT
>JAUYWH010000027.1:23646359-23656734 GCA_034779795.1 Ctenopoma multispine
TTTGGGATGGACAAGTCTCTGTCTCAGTGTGTTAGTGGGTTTGAAGTGGACAGGTATGTGGTGTTTTCCAAAAATCCATTTCAGTCTTTCAGACACAGCAGCCATGTGTGGAATAACCAGGTTCTTCCGTTGGCCCTGGGACAAGAGTAACCAGAGTCCAAAGAAAAGAGCAAAGAAAGAAGTCCAGTTGCCATGACTAAACCTTCTGACAATCAGGACAGTTGTTGAACACAGAGGGAAAAAAATTCATTTTTGAAAAGCTGTGATGACCTCAACATTCTCCTCACTGTCATTTAAAAGGTTTCAATGGTTGTATTTCAATTTAGGCCCAAAGGTCATTAAACTTAAAGTAAAAGTCTAATTTCAGTGAACACTTGTGATGGGTGGATGAATCCTTTTTAAACTTTGAGGTTTAAAAAAAAACAAGAAGAACAGTGACATCTGGTGGTTTTTGAAAGCAGCTGAAAGACAGAGGCTGAAGCTCTAAACCACCTCACGCCATTCCAACACTTTATGTGACCATTGTTGGCTTTTTTGTCAGGATTCATGCTGTAACATGCATGTTGGTTTGAGTCTGAGCATGTTATTCACAAAATGTTTTCTTGGTGGCATCTTGAGGTTTTTTCCAGTTTCCTGTGATCAACATGTCACCATAGATCCTGGTCATTTGTTCTTATTCCAGAAATGATTACAAAACATCACTGAGCCCAGTCACAACACGTTCTCTGATGAATCCTCAGCTGTGTGGCAAACATAAAATTCATCTTCATGTTGATGAGATTTTTTTGTCACACGTGAAAGTAAACTATTGTCAAATAAAAACTTGTTGAGTGGCTAAAAGATTTGTTTAAACAAGACGATAATTGCTTACTCAATAATGAAATTAACCAGTACCTCTGGGTTTACAGAACCATCGTCTTATTTAACCTCATCTCTTTTCAGATTCATTCAGGGCGGTAAAGACGCTGCCAGAAACGGAGACATGCACAAAGCCCTGGAGTTCTTCAAACTGGCTTACAACATCCACCAGAGTCAAAAACTTGGAAGCAGGATAAAGAAAATCGAAGAACTTCTTGCTCAGAATGACTCGGAAGAAGAAGACGACGAGTTTGTCAGTGTCAACAACAGCGGTTTGATGCTTTTTAAAGAACTACACGACAAACTTTATGACTACCAGAGAAATGGAGTGGCCTTCTTGTACAGTCTCTACAAAGATGGACGCAAAGGTGGGATCCTGGCAGACGACATGGGTCTTGGTAAAACCATCCAGGTAATTTCCTTTCTATCTGGAATGTACGATAATGAGCTGATTAAACACACGCTGCTGGTTATGCCGACTTCACTCATCACCAACTGGACCAAAGAGTTTGCCAAGTGGACTCCTGGGATGAGGGTCAAGGAGTTTCATGGTGCCAGCAAAGGAGAAAGAACCAGGAATTTGGAGAAGGTTCAGAGGAGGAGTGGCGTCATCATCACAACATACACAATGCTTCTAAACAACTGGCAGCAACTGTCATCGTACCATGGCAGAGAGTTCACCTGGGACTACATGATCCTGGATGAGGCACACAAGATAAAAGGCACAAGTACCAAAACAGCTAAAAGCGCCTCTGCCATACCTTCAAAAAACAGAGTTCTTCTCACAGGAACTCCAGTCCAGAACAACCTCAGAGAAATGTGGGCCCTGTTTGACTTTGCTTGTCAAGGCACTCTTCTTGGCACAGCTAAAACGTTCAAATCAGAGTATGAGAACCCCATCACCCGTGCCAGGGAGAAAGACGCTACGCCAGGAGAAAGGGCTCTGGGTTCTCGGATGTCTGAGAACCTCATGGCCATAATAAAACCCTACTTTCTTCGCAGGACAAAATCAGAAGTGCAGAAAAACAAACTGAACAGCGCACGTCTGGTCAAAGAGAAACACCCGGACAACAAGGAAAGCAACATCCAAAATCATGAAAAAGACTCTGGAGCAACCATGCCCACGCTGACGAGAAAGAACGACCTGATCGTCTGGACTTACCTGAGCGCTGTTCAGGAGGATATATACAGGCAGTTCATTTCACTGGACCACATCAAAGAGCTGCTCATGACCACTAAATCACCTCTGGCTGAATTAAACATTCTGAAAAAGCTGTGTGACCACCCAAGACTACTTTCTGCTGGAGCCATAGCCAAGTTAGGCTTGGAGGAAAGTACAGCTGAAAGCCAGCACAGTGACGACGTGGATGCCGACAGTCACAGCATCGCAAACATTTCTGATGACACTTTAATATCAGAGTCTGGGAAGCTTGTCTTTCTGTTTTCACTCCTGGAAAGACTCAAACTGGAAGGCCACCGCACACTTGTCTTTGCTCATTACAGGAAGGTACTTGACATCATTGAACGCATCCTGGGCAACAGAGGCTTCAAGGTATTGAGACTGGATGGCACAATAACACAGATTGCAGAGAGAGAGCGACTCATCTCTTTGTTCCAGAAAGATCAGCGTTACTCCGTCTTCCTCCTGACCACCCAGGTTGGTGGTGTTGGCATCACCTTGACGGCAGCCAACAGAGTTGTCATCTATGATCCGAGCTGGAACCCAGCAACAGACGCCCAGGCTGTTGACAGGGCGTATCGCATTGGCCAGACTGAAAATGTTGTCATTTACAGGCTGATTACCTGCGGCACGGTGGAGGAGAAGATCTACAGACGACAGGTTTTTAAAGACTCTCTCATCAGACAGAATACCGGAGACAAGAAGAACCCGTTTCGGTACTTCAGTAAGCAGGAACTGAAGGAGCTCTTCACCCTGGAAGAAACCCGGTCCTCGTCCACACAGCTGCAGCTTCAAGCTCTGCACTCCAGACACCGACGGACAGACCCTGAACTGGACGAACACATTGCTCACCTGCACGCTATGGAGATGTTTGGGATATCTGATCATGACCTCATGTTCTCCCTAGATGTCAATCATGATGAAGCTCCAGAAAACCAGGAGGAGCACCGCTACATTGAAGGCAGAGTCCAGAAAGCTCAGGAATTAATGAAGGCAGAGTCAGAATTGCAGATGCAATTGGCGGGGAGCATGTCTTCAAGCACTGAACCAGCCTGGCTCAGACAACCATCAGACAGCAACAGCAGAGAGCGGTCGCAGGAGAAAAAACCAAGGAATGCAAGACCAAGTCCTTCATATCCACAAAATGACAGCAACTTTAATGGCTCACCGGTCGTAGTGGAGCTGGACCAGTCAGGTTCTGGCAAGGAGGACAGCCAACAGAATCAGTCAGTCATTGATTTAACTGTAGATGAGAGTATGAGAGAGGATCAACCTGATGTAGACATGAGCCACAACAAGCTTGAAAATCCAAAACTGGATTCTCCAAATCACCGATCTGTCAAGCAGGAGAGGAGTTTCTCTGAAGCTGCTGACACCTCTGCTCAGGAGATGATTGAGGAGTCTGAGGATGAAAACATGTCCATTCAGAAACAAACAGACCAATCTGTGATGTCTGAGGCAGCAAATGTGTCAGTTCAGGAACTAGTAGACCGGTCTGTGACGTCTGAGGCAGCAAATGTGTCAGTTCAGGAACTAGTAGACCGGTCTGTGACGTCTGAGGCTGCAAATGTGTCAGTTCAGGAACTAGTAGACCAGTCCGTGATGTCTGAGGCTGCAGATCCTCCAGCAGGTGAGGCCAGTCTGCCATATGTTACAGCCGTGGATGAATATGAACAGCAGCTAAACAGAACTTTACATTCACAGCACGAAGACTCAAAAATGGACTTGAGTTATCCTTATATCACACCGCTGCAGAACAAAAGAGTTTCTATTTTGCAGGCCTCCAGTTCGAGCTTCAAAGCAGACACATCCAGAGTCAGCGCTGGGGTTGAATCCTTCGAAGGCAACTTCAATTTACAGCTGGAGGACAGTGACATGTTCTCAGACCACGATGTTCAGGATCAGCAAGAGGCCGAGGTGGAGGAGAGGAAGCTGCTGTCACAGCTGCAGATAGACGGGAGTTTTGACGTAAATAAATCTCTTTGTGAGGTGCAGCACAAAGAAGCACTTGGGAAAAGTCTCAGCAACGGCTGTGACATGGATGAGTCGATGAATGATTCCGTTATAGTAAGGAGGAAAAAACGAGCTGCAGTCATTTACGATAGTGAAGAAGATGGAGATGATGACGATTATGAGCGGCAGCAGTTGATGAGGAGTCAACTTGAGAATTCTTTCCAGGCACTTGGAGCCTCCACGCCTAAATCTGCACCCTCTCGTTCCACCCCTGGACGGTCACGAAAGAGCATTGGAGGAAACGCCTCTGTGGCTTCACGCCGGTCGCTACTCCACTCCATCATTGAAGACATGGAGAACAACAACCAGGACATGGTTGATGAAGATGAAAGTAGTGATGATGGGGACATTTCAGAAAAGCATTCTGATGAAGCTGAGGAAGAGGAGGAGGAGGACATTGATCATGATAATGGGCTTCAGCTGGAGGAGACAAACGGAGAGACGATAAACACAGATCAGGAGGAAGAGGAGGAGGAGGAGGACATTGGTCATGATGAGCTTCAGCTGGAGGAGACAAATGGAGAGACTATAAACACAGATGAGGAGGAAGAGGAGGACATTGGTCAAGATAATGAGCTTCAGCTAGAAGAGACAAACGGAGAGACGATAAACACAGAGGGTGAGGAGGAGGAGGAAGAGGAGCAGTACAGTGATGAGTCGGGAGAGGAAATGAGCAGTAACCTTGAGTCATCGACAGAAGAACCTGAGCTAGAATCCACAGAGAGAATGGATCAGTGCACTGTCGATGCAGGAGTCACAACTAGCATCACTGTCGAGTCTGAGAGCTACGACTCGCTGGTCAGCAGAGGGAGGCAGTGTTACAGCCAAGGAAAGCTGGACGATGCTCTGGACTTCTTTCTCAGAGCTATAGACATCCAACCTGGAGATCCTGAGATTCAGCTCATGACCATCCAGATGTACCGGCAGCTGAGTCAGAGGAAGTAGAACAGTCCTAAAAAAAACTCAGAGTAACAATGGTGATATAAATAATTACTTATTAGGAGCAGGAACCATCTAATAACTGCAGTGACACTGCTTGATCTAAGTGACTGTGTTCCAATGTTAGGACGGTCAGAGTAAAGTGTAATCTGGCCAATAGTCAGTAATTATTATAATCTGATTTCCCCACTCTTAGTTCTCAGGTCTAAATAAAAATACTGATATCAGTGTGCCTCTTTAGCCCACAACAGTGTGCTGTTGTGTAATGGTTAGAGTAACGTGTAATGTGTTGCATGTTCACCCTCCTGCTGCATTGATAGTATTTTTTGGACTTGACTAGATGAAAACACAGAATTATCAGTTATTAGAAGTTGTGATCTTGGGACTAATGTGTGTATGAAAAGCAGCTTATAAAATTTTATTATCTGCAAATGATGATAATTTCTTGATTATTTGTGATCTATAAACCCTAAAAAAGAGTGAACCACACAGTTTTGTAGAGACGATTCTTCGGATGTTGTGTTTTTATCAAAAGCAAAGATGCAAAAACTCAAAGCACAAAGCATGAAACTTTTTTTGCTTGAGATCTAAAAATATTTAAAGCATTTGTTTGGGAATATTTTCAGCAGCGGATGAATCCACATTTGGGCTCCAAGTAGTAATGAGTTCGTGGTGATGAAAGAACATTTCACCCGGTTCAACATGACTTATGTGTTTTAAAGTTTCTGGTCAGGATTTAGATCGGTGACACAGAGAAGGACTGAGACATATCAGGCTTTAATCCACAGACAATACTTGTTAGGAGGAGACACTCACTGTTGGTTTGAGCCAGAGCATTTTGAGAATTGTTAATGAAAACAGCTGGTAACACTGGTTCTTATTAACTTCCTCCGTTAACCTTTTGCTCTGTGTTACTATGACAGGAAGTTTTAAGTTTAGTGTCATATTACAAAATAAAATTCTGAGATTTAAGTTTTATGATTATTTAAATTTTATCAATTTAAATTCCTTTTTTTTTTATGTGACACTAAAACTTAATAAACCTTAACGTTGTCACTGTTATTTCGTCTTAAGATGTTTGTCAACATGCTCTTAAACATCTTTCATTTGTTTGTATTATATTAAAACGTTAAATGTTCAGATTATTTTTTGAAATTTTATGGGAAATGTATAAAGCTTTCTACATTATGCTG
Organism: Ctenopoma multispine; assembly: GCA_034779795.1. Classification (NCBI taxonomy): domain Eukaryota; kingdom Metazoa; phylum Chordata; class Actinopteri; order Anabantiformes; family Anabantidae; genus Ctenopoma; species Ctenopoma multispine. The sequence continues at coordinate 23,652,543 of JAUYWH010000027.1, forward strand.
AAACTAAGAGATGTTTCTTTCTGTGCTTGTGATTAAATGTATCTACTGAGAATATTTGTTTTTTATTTGCATTTATGCTGCCAGATGTTCTTTCAGTTAGGACCCAGCAAGATAAATCTGCAGACAGAAGAACTTTTCATCTCAGTGAAACAGGAACCATCTTATATTTAGACTGTTGGATCAAAGCAAGACCTGGGTGGATTCTGGATCATAATTCGGATTTCTGACATATTGTAGATAAAGTAATTACTAATCAATTATAATGAATGATTAATTTAAAAGAAACTTATCATTAATTGTAGTTGTTCTGTGTGAGAATAATCTACATTTTTTACTCAGGATTAAGTACTAAGGACACACTGTACAAATACTCCACTAAAAGATGATTTCTTTAGGCCTCAATTCGCCTGAGTTACTGATAAAAAATACATACAAAGCTATTATAAAGTATATTTTAAGTAGTGCAGTGATGATCTGTAATGATGCAGCATATTGTTGGATTCTTCTTTTTCACACATTAATTGATAAAAACATCATTAATGCTGCAGCTGGTGAATGTTTATCACTAATTTTAATTAATGTATGTAAATCTGCAAACTAAATTCAGATTTCCGGATCTATAAACACTTGAATGCACCACAAGCTGATTATATTTGAGCCAATAGGAGCTCAGAATTACAAACGCTTCTCCAAACTCTTTAAAGGTGCATTTTAATAAGGATCTCCTGCGGGTGAGTCCATGTAACTCGAACCTTTACTTTCACAGTTTCATCTTTTTTTGATTAACTGTTGATAAAAGTTATGAAAGTTAAGAGGAAACGTCTGGTTTACTTTACTGTTTAACGTCTTTTTAATGGAGCGATTTGTTTTGTCACGTGAACAGACGTCACAACAGTGTTTCCGGTTAAACCAGTTTGACTTCAAAATAAAGGTCCAAGTGCAGCTAAACTGCAAATTCTGTTCAGTAAAGCTGAAATGAACAGTTTGAACAGAACTGTGGGAACTATAGAGGGATAAAGTTGATTAATCATACCAGAAGCTATATGGGAAAGAGATTTTGAAGTTAGGTTAAGAAGAGAGGTGATGATCAGTGAGCAGCATGGCTTCATGCTGAGAATATAGAATAGATGTGATGTTAGGGAGTGTTGATGTAAAAGTATAAAGAAGGTCAGAAGGAGCTGCACTGTGTCTTTGTGGACCTAGAGAAAGCATATGATATAGTACCAAGACAGGAACTGTGACACTGTATGAGGAAGTCAGGAGTGGCAGAGAAGTATGTGAGGATGGTGCAGGACATGTATGAGGACAGAGAGACAATAGTGGGGATCAGCTCTGAGTGCCTTTTTGTTTGCAATGGTGATGGACAGGTTGACAGTAACTTTTGTTTTTCTTATTTTTATTCATTACTAGATAGTTTCTTTGCCATATTTTCACCTTTTTATCTGTCTGTCTGTTTTTCTCTCCTTGAATCTGTTCATTAATTAAACAGGACATGTTTAATTTCTGCAGTAACTTTATTTATGAGACACATGGAACAAATCTGGACTCAAAAACTAAGTCCTAATAACCACAGTTACCATAGAGACACGTTATCTAATCACATTGCTTCCCTAGACATAGCACTGGCTTCAATTACTACTGTGAGGAATCTTGGAGTCACCTTTGACTAGGATATCTCCTTTAACCCTTACATAAAATAAATATCTAGAACATCCTTCCTTCACTTGAGGAATATTGCTAAAATTAGCAATTATTGGAATGTAGTATTCTTCTCCTTTCATTGTACTGTGGAAACAAGAGGCGCTCTTATGTTGAAGGGCTCTACAGGAAACAGTGAGGACTTCCGCTAGCTTGACGCTAGTTTAGCTTCACCGAGTTTCCACGGACAGAAACATCAGCTGGACACGGAGAGGACACCTCGGAACCAGAGGAAAAGGCTCAGTTTCTGTTTGATTGAAGACAATTAACGACTGAAACTCCCGCAGGAGGCTTTCTCCGACCGGGCTGTTGAGTTAGTTAAGGGCTAAGACAAACCGTCAGACCGCCGGGAGCGTGTTCCAGCAGCGGGAATGTGTCCGGGCGCAGGACGAAACCCTCGGCTGGGTGTTTAGCATGAGGCTCAGCGGGGGGAGAGCAGGAGGCTGGAAGACAGGAAAAACAGTAAGAAGTGCGAGAAACGAGAAGGAGCAGAGCAGGAGGTGGACGGAGTGTGTGACGGCTGCTCCGTGACATTTGTTTTCTGCAGCTGAAGAAGATGAAGATGAAGATGGGAGGAAGAGTGGAGCTGCTGGAGGTCTGCTCTCTGCTGGTGCTGCTGAGCGGAAACGGTCTGTGCCGAGGTGAGGAGGAATGGATTTACATGTGTAATCCGATTATAATCTGTATCCATGTGTGTTCTGATTAAAGGAGCAGAAACAGTCTGATCTCATCTCTTACACATGTCGGTGACACTTTGTGTGAAGGAACAGGTTAAAAACATGATCAGTACTGGATTTACTGACGTTACATCAATCAGGCTGGAGTCCCATACAGGTCCAAGTCCAGGCGAGTCGACTCAGAGTCAAAGAGAAACTAGGATAACGTTCTTTGTTTTTCTGTGATGCTGCAGATCATCTGTCAGGGACTAAAGTTTCTCATGATAAAATCAGGTGCAGTGTAAAAACTCTGTAGGATCTGATTAGAGCTGTTTCACAGCAGGTGACCCCCACCCCGAGGAGGGTGTGGTGTGGCCACACTCAAAGAAGAATCTACTGTAGGATCAACTTTAGTAACACAATTGATTATAATGTCACAGAAACCTGAAGCTCGACTTCACATTTCTGATATGTGAATAATGTATCTGAGCGAGTTCCCTGTTTGTTCTGAAGGATAGAAGGAAGGACAATTTTATAAGGCTTTATTTTATAAGGAGAAAATTCTGGATTTAGTTGAGCCTTATTAAAATATTTGGTGAGTCTGAGAGAGGAGAAAGACTTGAGTACTACAGCTACTACAAACCCACGTAAACCTTTTAAGATGACACAGTTTCTCCTCAGTTTGTTCACATTACAGAACTATTTCCATTCCCTGTGTTCAGCCTGAGCAGGTGATGGATGTTAACCTGAACCTTATGATGTGTCCGTGCTCAGGGTTGAGTTGTGCTGGATTAGGATGTGGAGACTCTGTTTCGGTACATCAGTGAGTTTCCTCACGTCAACGTAGCAGCTGGTTCCTGTAAACTGACTTATATCAGAGCCTCTGCACCTTTTAGAGTTTTTCTCTCTGGATCTTTAGCTCATGGTCGACACGCCATCACACACACACGCACACAGACACACACTCGCTGTCAGACTCGGCGGGTTTAAAGGGTTTTACTTCCTGTTGGCGCCTGGGCTGGAGGACACGGCTGAACGACGGCGCTAAGCTGCTTAAACGTCCTGAGACGCACACACAACCTGAGAACACACACATGCTGTTTCACAGTGTGATTAAAACCCAGCATTTATTACAGTAAACACCACGAGGACTCTGACAAAACGAGACAGCATTGTGCTGAGAAACTAACGTAACATCACACGAAAAGAGCTGCAGCGGTCCGTGCGTGCACGAACAGATTCACGGTGGATTAGTTTGTAATGTGGACTCTTACGACCAAAGCTGCTGTGAAAGTGTTCCTGCTGTACAAATCTGTGACAGTTCAGTACTGTGTGAGTTTAACAAACCACTGTGCTGTGTTTTAATCGCATAACTTAGTTCCTCCAACTGGACTTCACACACCGCAGTCGGTGAACATCTGTCAGACAAGTTTTTTCTGTGTGTCCACTTCCTTTCTGCTGATTCCTGCTCAGCTTAGTGACTCACTGTATGGAAGATAAACCGAAATGATGAAACCCCAACCGGTTGAGACAGACGGCCGCCCACACTGGACCTGGTTCCTGTTCTTCTCCTTTGTTAACTAGTCTACGTAATATTATATAGTTTTTATGGTGTAGTATTATATGGTGTAAGGTGTAAGATTCTCAGTCATCCAGGTGAAGTTGTTTGAAGGTTGAGTCATGGTAACTGGACTTCTTTCTGAGGTAGAGATGGTTTGTCTCTACATACAATTCACCAGGGAGGACAAAGATAACCGGCTGGCATTCCTGGACTGTGCAGTTATCATTGGGACTGATAGAAAGCTGGATATAGAAGTATACAGAAAACCCACCCACAC
>JAUYWH010000027.1:23669570-23697072 GCA_034779795.1 Ctenopoma multispine
TGTGTCTGATAAAGTGTATCTATGATAATTACTACAGAAAGAAAACTACAAACTAGTGCTGCCTTCAGGTCTCAGTCAGTGTTGGTAAACGTAACGCTCGCTCTCTCTCAGTTCACCGACAACAACGTTGCCTCGTTCGCCTCCATCGTGGCTCATGAGCTCGGTCACAACCTGGGGATGAATCACGATGACGGGCGCTCCTGCACCTGCCCCACCTCCGCCTGCATCATGCACTCTGGAGCCACGTAAGACACACACAGTATATAATTACTGCGTGTACACAGAAATACTGTAAGTACTGCACGTGTACTGTGTACTCTATGTCTCACCTCCTCCTTCTCTCTGCAGAGGATCCAGAAACTTCAGCAGCTGTAGTGCAGATGATTTTGAGAAGATGATTTTGTCGACGAGGGGAACGTGTCTCTTGAACGTCCCCCGGCCTGATGAGGCCTACAGCGCCCCCTACTGTGGGAACAGACTGGTGGATGTTGGGGAGGAGTGTGACTGTGGATCACGGAAGGTCTGTGGACATTTGTTTTTAGCTCTGTAAAACCACAGGCCACATAATGCTTTGTAGGCTAGTTTACTGTGAGGAAATAAAAATATATCTGTTGACTTATGACCCAGTCTCCAAGAAGTAATACAAGTTTGTGAAAATGCATAAAATAGAATAAAACACATTCACAAAATGCCAGAGACACGTCAGAACAAAATGAGTAAAATGTGAAAAACTAAAATGTGAATAAAATGTCACAACAAATACCTGAGAAAATATAAATCAAAGGTAAGAAAAGTTTATCTGTAACTATAATTATGTAAATAATTCTTATTTAAATGGAAAATTCTGTCTGGCAAAAGAAAATGTCCAAATAAAAGCCTAAAAAAATCTTTAACATGTCAGATTTTAAAATTGAAAATATCACTAAATCTGAAAAATATAAAGTGATGTTCAATCCTGATTAAATGTGATTGTATTGTTCTGTTTTCTCTGAAAAGTTTAATAAAAATAGAAGAGAATGAGAATTAGTATGAAAATAAAAAAAATAAAACTAAAATCATTCACTTCACCTGAAAAATGTTAGATTTAAATGATCACAGCTGTGCTGAACAGCAGATGATCTTAAACACTAACCGTGTGTGTGTCTGTGTGTGTCTGTGTCTGTGTGTGTGTGCGTGCGTGTGGTACAGGAGTGTGAGGAGGACCCCTGCTGTGAGTATCAGACCTGTAAACTGAAGTCTGGAGCTCAGTGTGCCTATGGAGAGTGCTGCCAAAACTGTCAGGTAAATGTATTAGATTTAATAAAACACGCAGCAGAAACACAGAGAGACGAGATGACGTGTGTCACCTCAGTGTGCTGCACCAGCTCAAACCAGGAGACCAGCAGCTACTCACACACACAGAAACACAAACACATCTGAAATGTGAAAACCTCTGAGGTCCTTCATGTCAGTCTGCTCCGTGTGTGTGTTTAGTTCCGTCCCGGAGGAACCGTGTGTCGCTCCACCATCGACAGTGAGTGTGATCTACCAGAGTTCTGCAACGGCTCCTCGTCCTTCTGTCAGAGCGACGTCTTCGTCCAGGTGCCTTTCACCTGAAGGCTGCGCTGCCTCCAGGGGGCGCTACACTTTCTCTGTTTCCTCAGTCACTGTCTAGAAACTTACTTTATCGCCTGTTGATGTTTTTTTTTCTTTGCGCGTGCTTCAGAACGGGCAGCCGTGCAAGAACCAGCAGGCCTACTGCTACAACGGGAAGTGTCAGCAGCACGACGGACAGTGTCAGGTCATATTTGGAGCCAGTACGTACTGAGTACCTGCTTATTACTCGTGTTGTTGTTTTATAACCATCACTCTGATATCAAACTGTTTCAGCTGTGCTTTCTTCTTCTATGAATATTTAGCTGTAACCTCCTTCAGGATCACATGAATAAAGACACAATACTTCTCTTCTCTCTCCTTCTCATCCTCAGAGGCGAAGGCAGCTCCTGAAATCTGTTTTAAAGACGTCAACAGTAAAGGAGATCGTTTTGGAAACTGTGGCTACTACGGCGTTGGGTACAAGAAGTGTGAGAGCAGGTAACACACACAGACACATACACACACACACTTCCTCATTTCCTTCACCTAAATCTAATTGATTTCACGAATCTGGGGGAGGCTGCTGTGAAGGCTCCATTAATGCTGAATCAAAGAGTCAGGTTTTGTTGCATCATATGCGGCTTAAAAAGAGAACGGCATCTATTTAATGTCTATAAAAGCTGGAGACCAGATACGAAATGATCCTCGGTGCTGCAGAGGATCTGAGAGAGATGACTCTGCTTTGTGTGAGGTAAAGACGCAGTAGTGAATCGCTGACCTGTCATCAACATTAAATGCGTCTAGTTTCAGGTCTGTGTGCCCTGTCCCTTTGACTGCAGGACACACACACACACACACACACACACACACAGACAGACTCCTTCACGTAGTGCAGAGCTGTGATTTCAGATTTTTCTCTGTTGTTGCCGTCATCACGTGAACAGATTTGTAATAAACGTCGTCGTCACAGGTTGATCAGGTCTTCTCATCACGTGATGTTTGTGTCCGTCTCCATAGAAACGCTCTGTGTGGGAAGCTGCAGTGCTCCAATGTTCAGGCAACGACGGTTTTCGGCATCGAACCGTCGATCATCAGCACACCGATCGCCGGAGGGAAATGTTTCGGAGTCGACTTCCAGCTGGGATCAGACGTCCCGGATCCAGGAATGGTAAACGAAGGAACCAAGTGTGGAGACAACAAGGTGAGGTTGATACAGGGGAGGAGAGAAGGAAACATGAGGGGAAGCAAGGAGAGGAGGAAAGGAGGGGGGAGAAAAGTAGGGAAGAAGAGAGATGGAAAACGAGTGAGATGTTGACTGTGGTTTCTTCTTCTGTGGTGTCCAGGTGTGCATGAACTTTGAGTGTCGCAGCGCTGACGTCCTCAACTACGACTGCGATGTGGAGAAGAAATGTCACGGACACGGGGTGAGACACACCTGTCTGTCTGCCTGTCCTCACACCACAGCTCTGTCCTCAGTAATGACCACTCCTGAACCCCAGGGGGCGCCACACTGAACAGCTACAGTGCTACTGTTATTGTTGTTCACCCGTTTTTCACATTTCAGTTCAGTCTGTTCACGTGTGGAACCAGCGATCTGAACATCTGATCTGAATGGGAACATAACCTGTGTGTGTCTCTCAGGTGTGTAACAGCAACAAGAACTGTCACTGTGAGGGCGGCTGGGAGCCACCGTTCTGTGATGTCAAAGGTTACGGCGGCAGCGTGGACAGTGGGCCCACCTGGAACGGTACTGTCTCCTTTAAACATACGTGATGTTTCTGTGATCCACAGGACTTCCTGTTTATTTTTATGCCCTCTTCTTTATGATATGTGTGAAGATTCTCAGTCATCCAGGTTATGGTTATTCAGTGGCAACTGGACTTGTTTTAGTTCCTTGACATCGTTTCACCCTCCATTCCAGAGACTTTCTCAAGACTGACTGACCTGTAGGAGCAGCAGGTTTATAAATCCTGTGGAATCCTCAAGTTGTTAGTACTTGGTGGTCTTCTGTGGGTTGTCTTTCCCCCTGACTTCATGTATGTTAATGGGGACGACTGTGAAACCTCCTGGGTACAGTTAAAAGAACTGTATTGTAAGTGGGTGATAGATTATGTCTAAGGCCACCTCCTCTGTTTAATGAAGGTCGTTCAATCTTGCAGTAAACTGCTTCTCTCACACCTCGTTTGAACCAATCAGCTTCCCGGTCCAAAATCCTGACCTCACTCTCCTCAAACGAGTGGCCTTTGTCTTGCAGATGTAGATGAACTGCTGAGTCCTGTCCTGATGAGCTGGTTCTTGTTGGTGTTTGCACCATGTGTTTATGGAGCTGCTGTTTGGTTTCTCCTATGCACAGATCTGTACATTCCTCACTGCATTGAACTGCATATACTACACTGCTCTGTTTGTGTCTGGGTGTTTTGTCCTTGGGGTGGACCAGTTTCTGTCTCAGTGTGTTGCCTGGTTTAAAAAGAACAGGGATGTTATGTTTGTTGTTGTGCGGCCTGGTAGCTCAATGGGTTAAGCGTCAGACCTAGCCCATCCTCCCATCTCCTTGAGCCAGACACTCAGCCTTACCCTATAAGTCGCTTTGGATAAAAGCGTCTGCCAAGCAAAGTAAAGTAAAGTTTGTTAAAAATCCTCCTGAGCTTTTCAGACACTCCTGCTACATAAGGAATGACATCACTTTGATGTTTGTTCTCGTCCCTGTCAGCTGTAGCAGCGCTCTTATTAGATCTTCTCCTAGATTTCAAAAAGTTAGGACATCCACATGTTTTGAGACACTCCTTGATATGTTGTGTTCCTTCCCCTTTCCCTCTGTTCTTGTAGGAATCTTTTCTGCCGGTGGTGTAGGGTTCTGATTCCTCCCAGTTTGTGTTCCAGAGGATGGTGAGAGCCTAACAGTTCAATGTTGAGGCTCCTGTCCTCCTCAATGTGTACTGCACAGTCCAAGAAGGCCAGGCTGTTGCCTGTGACATCTTCTCGAGTGAATTTGATATTAAGCTTTGATGTGTTTGGTAAAATTTTCCACCTCCTGAGTTTTAATCATGACCCAGGTATGATCCACATACCTGAACCAGTGGCTGGGTGTAATCCCTGGGAACGAGCTCAGGTCTCTGCTCTCTACTCCTGTAGAGACAATAGGGGACACAGGACATTGTTAAAGTGGTGGATAGTGTTTCCAACCAGTGGACAACAACAAGCAATGTTGTATGTGGCTGAACTGATGCTGCTAACGATGGGTCTGAGCGGTGTTTCTTCTCTGTGCATTTTAGGGAGTCCATAGACTGTAGCTTCACCGGGGTACAGGTGGTAGTATAGGGGTTGGTGAATGACTTTGTCCTTCTCCAGTCTATGACCTTCTTCTATAGCTGCTGGTAGAGTCCCTCCTAAGAGCCTCATACAGTGGCTTGTGAAAGTATCCGGCCCCCTTGAACTTTTCCACATTTTGTCACATTACAGCCACAAACATGAATCAATTCTATTAGAATTGCACGTAAAGAAGTGGAACGAAAGTCATACATGATTCCAAATATTTTTTACAAATAAATAACTGAAAAGTGGGGTGTGCGTAATTATTCAGCCCCCTTTGGTCTGAGTGCAGTCAGTTGCCCACAGACATTGCCTGATGAGTGCTAACGACTAAATAGAATGCACCTGTGTGTAATCTCAGCACAAATACAGCTGCTCTGTGACGGCCTCAGAGGTTGTCTAAGAGAATATTGAGAGCAATAACACCATGAAGTCCAAAGAACACACCAGACAGGTCAGGAATAAAGTTATTGAGAAATTTAAAGCAGGCATAGGCTACAAACAAAATGTGACAAAATGTGAAGTTCAAGGAGGCCGGATACTTTCGCAAGGCACTGTATGTTGCAGAGTCACTCAAAAGGCTAGTCACCTTGTGGTGGTAGTCTTCTGTGTTCAGGACAACTGTGCGTCTCCCTTTGTTAGCTGGCAGGATGGTGATACTCTGGTCTTTACTTACAGAGTTCACCACCTTCCTTTCATGGATGGTGAGGTTAGGAGGAGGTGTCTTTGAACTGGAAAGGGCAGCTGTTACCTTCAGTCTGAGTTTTTTCAGCCTCTGCCAGTTTGTTGTCCCTGATTGTTTCTTCTGTAACAGTAATGACGTCTACTACTGGTATCTGCTCCAGTTTTATGGCAAAATTAATTCCTTTGGCTAGGACACTTACTTCTGATTGGTTAAGTGTTCTATCTGACAGATTCTTCTGACAGACATGTCTTGAGAATGTGTTGTCCTTATTTCTCCATGTCGGTCGGCGTGGGTTATTGAGCCTTGTTTGTAGAGTTTCCGTGTCTGCCTTTCTTTTCCCTCGGAGTGCTGTGAAAGTTGTGCTTTTTCTCCAAAAAGCAGCACCTCCTCTAGGACAGTATTAGGTAGACATAATCTCAGTTCCTGGTGTGTCTGGTCCACTTTCTCTTTCAGACCCTCCACAGTGAAAAGGACTTGTCTTATTATTTTATTGAGAAGCTGGTGCTGTGCCTTCTATGGTGTTTAAAGGATGAGGTGTACTGAGGTAATAAAGTGAGAAGAGGGTTAAAGAGGTTAACGTGAAACCTGTGTGTCCTCTTCAGATAAAGACACATCTCTCAGAGACGGGCTGTTGGTCTTCTTCTTCATCGTTCTTCCTCTTCTCGCTCTGGGTGCGTTTGTTTACCTGCGCAGGAACGAGCTGCTGCGGCGACTCGGGCTGAGCCGCAGGAAGAGGTCGCAGGGTTACCAGTGAGTCTCAACACATTAACACTACTTTTCCAGTGAGTGTGGTGGCGGGGTATGAGTGAGGTGGTTTGAACAGCTGACGTCACTTCTTGTTGTCATCCTGAAGGTTTCAGCAGCTGATGTTTCCATGAATAATGAGACCTGAACACTACAGCTTATTTTTTAGAACTCCAATCCTGGAGTTCTAAAAAATAATATAGTTTATTTTCTTGTTATTAATTACAAATGACTGTGACACTGAAACGTCTGTGATGTCAGACTCTTTGTTCTGAATCTGCTCACTTTCCTGGCTTCAGGGCTGATGGGGAAGCTTCAGCTAAGCCCAGCAGAGCACCGCCTCCCAGAGTGCAGCCTCCATCTGTTGCCCGCGCCAACGCCAACAACATCGTCAGAGACGGGGTGAGTTCACAGACAGATTGAGGCCGACAAACTAAAGCCTGAGTGATGGCAGAGTGTTTTTCACTTTACAGTTTGTGTCTAACTCTAAACTAAACTAAACTACTGACAAAAATGTCCAAATGTCTCCTCTGAACATGTGATCATCAGCTTTATGATGTTAATACATGTAAAAGAAATGTGATGAAAAGTTAACTGGTGGATTTTCTGTTCACCTGGTGTTTGAGACGAAGGTGTAGCTGAATCACAGTTCAAGAGTCAAGGTTCATTATTTGTCACATGCAAAGTTACACGAGGATAACACGCAGTGAAATGTACTCAGACGTGGCTCCTATGGAAAACTTTTGTGTCATATCCATCATTTGATCTTAGGCCCACATGTTTTTGATGAAGGACAAAAACAAAGAAAGTAGTCATCTCGTTCCAATATTCTGAATAGGACTGTGTTCAGTGACTCTGACTCGTCGTGCTGCAGAATGAACAATCAGATACCTACTGATGACGTCGATCTAAACTTCTGAACATTTGCACAGTGCTGTGTTAAAATGAGTCATGAAGAGCATGATGTTAATGTGTCAAACCTGTGACTGTGCTGACCAGGAGGAGGCTGACGATGATGATGATCTCCCGGTAAGCCTCAGGTGTAGTTTAGTGTCAGGTTTGGTAGATTTAGTCAGTTTTCCTGTGTGAGATTCCCAACAATCATTTTCCCAACAATCATTTCTCCTTTATCCCTGTGACATTTGAGTTAACATGTAAACTAGCTGCTTAATGAATTTACCAGTCAATAAACCAGTGATTGCTAATTCATGCAATTAGTGATTAACACATCAGTGGGTTCATTAACAGATGTGTGTTTGTGTGTTACTGACAGTTGTTTTTTACTAACTAACATCCTGTCCTCTCTCCATGTGAAGCACCACGCTCAGCTACTTCCACCACAGGAGGTAAAATACTCAAATACTATAACATTCTACTACCACTACTACTACAGTGCTGTGTGAGCTGCTGCTTTCTTATTTAATTTAATTTTATGACTCTTCTCCTGTTGTCTGTTTGCTCATCACTGTTGCTCTTGGAGGAAATGACGTCGTCATCTTGCATTAACTGTTGTATTTCCTGTGTGTGTCTGATCAGGTGGTGGAGACCAGCAGGACAGCTCCATCCTACGCTCGGAGGCCTCCTCCTCCACAGTAAGAGCAATAACATTGAATTTATACTGTTAATCTCTACTAAAATAAACTGTCAGTTTATGCTTGTGTTGTAAGTTGTTCTTCGTTGTTGTTTACAGATCGTGTAGATATAAAAATGTAAAATTGGTTTTAGTATTCGTTTGGTGTTCATTTTTCTTTTCTGGTTTGTTCCCATCTCAGAAAACCAAAACCTTGTGCTGCATCACAGCATCTGGTGCCTCAACGAGCTGCCCCTCCTCCACCTGTCTAACCAGTCAGGGGCCTCACCCCCACCTACACCTGGGCTTCTCTCTTCTCTTTCTCTTCTTTATCTTCAACTTCAGTCCACTGGTGGCCTGCCAGGGAACTATTCTGCAGCCAACATTGCGGATGTCTGCCAGAGGCCAGACTATAAACTGGACCACCAGGAAACTGGGCCCAGTCAGACACAGTGGGACTGAACTGAAACAGCTACTGTTCTCGACAGTTTGTCTTTACTTTGTTTGCTTCTCTCTTGAACTTCAGTCAGGAGGCAAAAGCTCAGCTCCATCAGCTGACACTTGGTCTGTTCTGTCATTAAACCAGCCAAATCATATTTCATCATTCACGTCAACGAGCTAAAAACATGATAAATTTGGTGTTACCCGACCAAAGGTTGAATCACTGTCAGTTGTTATATTTATGTAAACCACTGTTTTAATTCTCTCCCTAAACCTCTGTGGTTTCATGTTAGTTATTTATCAAGCTAGGCAGCTAACAAGCATTTGTGAGCTAACAGGTTGATGTTACAAGGTCATAGCTAACGCTACCAGTTAAACTGCTGAGCTACTATACAGTGAGTATTTTATACTCTTAAAACACATCTAATCACTCCACCACCTTTGTAATTAATAAGTTACTTAGTGAACTTAATAACTCTTTAGCTTGGCTAACAAAATCATGACTGTTTCCTAGTTTCATACTACTGCTAGTATTATACAGGTAACACCCACTATGTGTCTAACTAGCCAATTTCCACGGGCTAATGCTAGTTAGCCTTTTTTCCAGGTAATCTGCTGAGTCACTATGCAGTCAAATATTTCATCAACATCGTTTAGTTTAAAACTGAGTGGCTTGTGTTCAAAAGGTTTTGCTAGCTACCTAAGCTAGCAGGCTTCCAAAGTCAGGTGTGTTTCAAATGTCTTAAAGCTGCAGCAGTGTCAGTGTTGCCAGATATTAAATGTTGAAGTTTCGTACCTGCATCTTAAAATTATCTTATTTTGAGGAAAATGATCAAACACACGCAATTTGCATTATGAAGTGGCTCAGACGATCTGCTTCACAGTATCATAGACTGTGCATATTATAGTGTATATAACATTTTTTACCTACATAACTGCTGTAAAAACACCTCTGAGCAGAACAGTGCCTCTACCTGTGGAGTGTAGGATGTATCCCTCCGCGCTCAAACCACTCCTTGATTACGACGTGCGTCATCATGTGTTACATTGTGCGTTGATTGGCAGTTTAGACACGCGAGTGCGCTAACAAGCAAAGTGTGTCTGCGCAGGATGAAAAAAAACGGATCTGTACCTTGTCGTGTTAATGAAATAAGGTAGCCATGAAACGAAGGGGTCCAATTATTGTACATTATAGAGTTCTTTGGAATTATTGATTGTACATCGTACAAATACGATAATTATCGTACATCTGGCAACACCGAGGAGTGCTCCCAGGCACTACCCATTCAAACATTTATTCTCCAACAAATTTTATTTCTTAAATGTGTTAACTTCCTTAGTCACTATCACTGAGATTTTTATGTTAGTAATTTAGCATTTTTGGCTAATTGATTAACATTTGCAAACTAAAAGTGCTGCAGTTGGTATTACAGCGTCATAATGTTATTTCTTTAATATATTTCTTTACCTTAACTACTAGTAGCATACAAAACATCTGACAGTGAACCGCGCTACCAAGTGTACAAAATCATGAACTAATGCTAATTAGCCATATCACCAGTTAAAGTGCTCAGTGGACACAAATATTTTGTCATCATATAAGAAGCAAAATGTCAGAAACTAAGACACTACTTTAGTTAAATTAACTGAAACTGAGAACTGTGCAAATTGTAAATACATTATAATTATTATTAATAATATAAAACATATATGAAAAGTGCTTCAATCTGATTGGCTGGTTTGGAGACACAGAGATCATTGTCAGTGCAGGTGGAGCTTGCACCTGTACGCTTCGGGACTTTCTTTCTTGTCTCTCTGTGAATGGAAGCACTGGTGCCGTCTGACTGCACCTCCCCTTCTGCTCTGCACTGTTGTAGGAATGTAACGAACCCCTGCTGCTGCTGCTGTGGTCGCTCCGGCGTGCACTTGCTCCACAATTGTAAAATCATAGTATGCAACGGCGCCTGAGTGCAGAACTCGTGTGGGTTTCAGTTCCTCTCCTGTGGATCTGGATCTGTGTGGTACGTTGATGTTTGTGACTGTGCCGGCTCATGTCTCTGCAGGGAATCTACCCTCACCTTGTTTAGTTTTCTCACCTGAAACACTTCAGCGCTGTTTGATCAGACCTCTGGAGTGTTCTGTAGGTGTTTGGTACATCGTCTCTTCGTTCAGTGTCTCCTGTGGATAACTGGACGAGGGAAACTAAACTCCATTAAACAGTGTTTTCTGTTTTTCACGTGTTTTCTGATTGTTCCATGGCTGATACGTTTTGAAGCAGAATAAATACCGTTCAAACACTGTGGAGACAGGTTCTCTGGAGTTTCTGTTTTCATCTGTGTTTCTGCTTTTTATTTATTCATTGGGTCGAGACATCATCAGTAAATAAAGTCTCAACAGTCACATCCTGTCCAGAAATCTGAAAATGAACCGTGTCTCCTGTGTTACAGCAGGATCTCTGCTGTAGGTTGGTAAATTTTCTAAAACATCATCTGATTTTTCACACACGTCCCAAAACTAGATGAAGGGACCCAAAAAGATTAACAAGACATTCATTCATTTAAGAAGGAAAAAGATTGAACATTGAGGATGATTAGTTAATTTGAAGGTGAGGTTAGAGTTGGTTGTTTCAGTCAGTAGTTTGACAGCTGGCTGTGAGTCTCTGAGGTCTTGTTTTAAGAAGAGAAATCTTTGTCTCCGTTGTTAAATTTGGATTTGTAGTGAGTCACAGCTCAAACAAAGAAGATGCTTGAAGACCACAGAAGAGTTTTTGATGCTCACGAGGCTGGAAAGTGTCACCACCAAGTTCATTATACACACTTTAAAACTACTTTTCTTGTTGTGTGTGTAGCTGATGACACTGAAGGTTTTGTTCCTCTACTGAAAATCCCAGACTAAATACTTGTAACAGCGTTGAAGTGATGTTTCTGTTTCTTCACGAACATGAATGCACTGTCGTTATGTTGATATTTTTACATGCTTATATATTTTGAATTTGTTTTGAGTGTTTTTGCACAGTAATCATAAGTGTGAATATGAGGACTCGTGTAATTAACACACAGGGCTACTTTGGTGCCAAAAAAATAAAAACTCAATCAGTGTTTACCCCAGAGTTTGGTTCCTGAGAAACGTTTGTTCAGACGGGAGTTCATGTGGGACTCAGTGAGCGGCTTCTGCTGCAGCTGCTGCTCAGTTGAAGGCAAAATGAGTTCAGTGATATTTTTCATAAAACCAGCAAAGAGAAAATGTTCAGTGAAAAGTAATAACTATTATTTTTTCATGACTCACACCCACAACACTTCTGTTTTTTGTTTTGTTTTGTTTTTTACTCAGTCCCACATTCACCGTCCAGCTGCTTCAAACATTCACCAGAAATCAAAGGGATCCATCCGCCACTGAAAATAGTCCCCTGAAATATTTTCTTCTGTTTATAATAAACTTCTGTGTTGTTACAGTACAAATAAAAGTCACAGTTACATGTTCTGAAGTGTGTTTTAACCTTCACTAACAGAGTGAACAGGTTTCCCTTTAGTGCTGCAACTGTCTGTTAAAAAACTTAATATTCTCAAAAATGCAAGTAGTGAAAAACTGCTCTACTTTAGTATCACTTCAAATTCTTCACTGTAAGGTCCAAAAGTAATAGTACTTCACTTACTTACTGATAAAACAAAGTATTCAAACACTACTGAACTTGAATGTCTGAGTCTGCTACAGATTTGTTCCTCATTTCCTTTATAGTTTCTGCAGAAGTCTTGTCATGATCCCAGTTTGAACTTTAATTTACAGACTTTTATGACTTCCTGTTTTGATTCTCCTCTGGTCCTGTTGTGTCCAGGTGAGTTTAGTCAGCACTTTGGTCCTGTGCTGGTTGTTTTAAAGTGTCTGGAAGTTGAGTCATGGTAACTGGACGTCCATTTACCTTGACTCAACTTCCAGACAACTTCACCTGGATGACTGAGATTTTTCAGAGTTTTTTAAAAGTGGTTTATAAATAAAGTTGGATTGGATTCATGAACAGCCTGATTTTACTGTAGAAACATCAGCAACATTCACAAACTGAAACTTTACTTGATAAAAAACAAGTGTCGATTTTAACCCTTCATGTTCTGAAAGCTGCTACATCCAGAATAAAACATCAACATTTATTTGTTGATTAGATTCAATCTGAATTAATCCCTGTTAACGTGTTGACTTCACCCTGAAACAATCCTGTTCACTCTAATCCAGATTATCTGGTTCTCAGAAAACAGTTTGAAGACAGATGAAGTTTTCTTGTGTTTGTTCTTTTAATAAAAGTAAAAGGACTGTAGGTGTGTTAGAAACCTTCCCAGCATGCACTGGGGTAATATGTCCATGTATAGAACTTTAATTAGTTTATTATGTTGTGTTTGATTATGTTCATAGTTTCCAGTTTCATTGCTGTGGAACATTCAAATCAAATGAAAACACGACAAACAGACAGAAGCTGCTCATCATAGTCATCATGAAATCTGTTAAGGAGTAGAATTGAATATAAAATAAGACAAAGTAAGTTGTACTTTGTCATTTAAGAAGTATTAGTTTTCAAGTAAACAGGACAGTAATTAACTGAACACACATACACGGACAGAAAATCATGACACCCTGAGCAGGACTGGGTCTCACTATCAGCTATTAAATGATGGTGCACCTTAATAAATCAAACTGTATTTATAATACAACTAACTAACTACAATAAAGGACAAAAATAATAAAAAAGTATAAAAGTAAAAATTGCAAACTTAAATATTTAATTATGTTCAGTATTTGAGGAAACAAGTTAAAAAATTAGTTAAATTTATAGCAATTAAAATATAGTTACTAAGTATGACTAGAATTATATAAAGTAAAATATTATGGAAATAATATAATTTTTAATGGAACTCATTTTATGATTAAATATAAAATATAGAAAGATAAAAAAACAATTAAAAATGTTTTTAAAATAATATATTGTATTAACTAGTTAACTACGTTATCTTAAACACAAACTAAAATACTTTGTTTAATGTTTGAGCATAGAAACGTATCTTTTAAACATTATTACCACGTTATTTTTAAATAAAGCAAATTATAAAACAATAATCTAGTGTACATTGTATTATCATATATATTTCATACTGAAATGTTTCAAATCAATTTGTTCAATGTTTTGTTTCACGTTAACTGAAACCACGCCCTCTGTCGCCGTGCGTCATGACGTCGGCGCGCGTCACGTAATGTTCACGCAGGCCTCGCTTCCATGCTCTGCGCCCCGAGCTGTCATCATTTTTACCGGGAGAGGAGAAGGGCATCCGGGATACTGACCGAGAGAGGAGCCGCTGAAACGTGTTTGCCGAGGTCAGTTACTGGGACTTAAGACTTTTACAACATCTGCGTATCTACAGGGAAACAATTCAACCTGCTCTGTCACACACAGACACATTCTGGTTTCATATGGAGACAGAAATAAAAATCCGTGTTCAGGAATTTGAGAAACCTGTTAGCGTGCTAGCAGCGTGCTAGCACCCCGTGTAAACTAACCATGGCTAGGTCATTTGTCAAAGTACTCGCTGAAGCTGGCTGCGGTTAATTGAACATTATGGTTCACTCTACAAACGAATAATGTTCTTATTATACCTAAAGTTATCTTCATAATGCGCGTTAGGTTAATGCATTTAACGCTTGTTTAGCCGCTAGCAAACGTGCTAATGGCAATTAATAGAAAAGTAGAAGCATTTCAGCGAAGCTAGCCGGCTAATTATATAACGTAACACGTTAGCTGTGAAGGTGGTCGTCTAACCAGTGAGTACAGAGTGTTAACCAGGTTTATACGCTTCCGGTGTGTATGTTTGGATTTTGAAACGCTAAAAAATTCCGGAGAGATCATTTTACAGTGTTGTGATTAAATAGGTAATAATTTTCGGGAAGTCATGACTCGTGAAAGGGCAAACTAATTGACAGTTCCTATGGCCAATGGAAAGCTTCGGAGCAATATTTCCGGGCGGAGTTTGTATTTGATAGCCTATTGGGTGGTTGGACGGCATGTAATAGGCGGGTGCTGGCCGGAGTAAGGGAAGGAGACTGAAGGCAGGGAGTGGAGACCGAAGAAGGTCAAAACACAGACGGAGAAACTGCAGCTGAGAGAAGTTTGTCACGTCGGTCACATTGGAAATAACTTAAGTTAGAGTTGTGGTGTCAGATTAAGTCTTCGGAAAGGTTTTTCTGAACTTCTACAGCCTCTGCCTTTTACATGTCACTGGTTGTAGACCGAAGGAGCTTAAATGTTCAGTAAACATGAAACAGAATCACAGTGGCAGGTTCTCAGCTCCTGTCCTTTTCCCCAGAGGTGCCCCACAAACATGAATTAAACCTCATCTGTCTTGAGGCATTAACGTGTATATGTGACAGTTGATGTCAGTGTTTTCAGCACGTGGGCTGTTTAAAACTGTTCAGTGCAGATACATCACATTACATTATAAAAAGTTAATAAACCAATAATCAGAAGAAAGAGTAAAACTAAAATCAGAAATTAAAAACTTTGTTTTCCACAACAAACAATTCAAAGCAAAGCAAATACAAAGCAAGTGTTTACTGTGTCCACATTGTTTACGTCTACCAGGGAGCTAGGTAATAATTGGTTTATACATTTATCACTAGTGATAGTTCAGATTGACTCTGTACTGATAGATTCTGTTTTATTTTTTTTAACTTTAGTTTTTGCTCCAGAGAAACTCTGTTACATCACATTAATTTCTCCTTTGAACATCCGCAGTCAACAAGTGAGCGACGCTGTTGTTTCCCTGAACATTCCCTGATAGTATGCTTATGCATGTGCTTCCTTCAGCTGAAGTTCACATCATTGGTTAAATTATAAACATTTTTCTTAGTTATAAAAATGTGGACCAAGCATTTTTTTTCCTTACTTCATGCACAAAGCTGAAACAAACAGCTTCATGTGGACTTCAGCAGAACATCAACTTTAATCATCACGAGTCTGAGCAAAGACAGAAACTGAATGTCACTAATTCAGCTTTGTTTGTTCTGACCTCAGCCTGATATCTGCAGACAGCTGTTAGCTTAGCATCAGCTGCTTGGCAGTGACACAGAGGCTAAAGTAGAATCCACACATTATTCATTCAACAGGCATCACTGCTCCTCCTTCCTTAACTGGTAGGTTTAAATACAGGTGGTGGGTCCTTGAAGGTTTGGCTGCCTGTGGTAAATGTGTGGCAGCCTTTTTGAAATCCACAGAGTCATTTGTCAACACTCTGAAGATATTTGTAGCATCTTTCTACTGATCTGGATAAAAAATCAATCAGTTGAATGCATGATACAAAATATTTTAATCCTGCTCTCAGGTTTTGAGTTGGTATAATCATCATCCTCGTGTTAAATAATTTTTCTTTCAAAAACACACACACATGCAGGAACCTCCTTTCTGTCTGTGTTTCTGCCTCACTCTAACACAGTGTCTCTCTCTCTGCGTCTTAGAGGACGAACAGCCAAGTGGACGGTGGACGTTTCATTCAGCATTCTCTGTCCTGATTCTGATCTCAGTGGAGTTTTATTTTCCTGTTGTCGTTCTGAGGACGTCCGGCCCGTCAGACTGACCACCACCACAGTGTGTGTGATACTTTAAGGACTGCTCATGCATCGTTTAAGGACTTGTGCGGCGCGGTTGCGTCCGCTCACCGCGTCACAGGCGGCTCAGACTGTCGGCCAGCAGCAGCCAATCACAGCCTCCTCCACAGGTGGCAAAAGGACGTTTCAGCCAATCCGGTGCTACTCGGCACCGGTGGCGTCGGAGCCGTTCCTGAATGGGACGAGCTCCAACTACGTGGAGGAGATGTACTATGCCTGGCTGGAGAACCCCAAGAGTGTTCACAAGGTAAGGAGCAGTGGAGCCCTCGGCTGGTCAGGAGGTACTGCAGACAATAGAAGTCTTAATATAAAACACAAATTATCAGTGGTGAAAAGTAACCAAGTATATTGACTCGTGCCCTGTACTTCAGTTCAGGTGCTCAGACTACACTTGAGTATTTCCACGTTGTTTATCTTTTCCCTTCATGTGTCTGAGCTTTGGTTACTTTGCAGATTCTTGATACAAAATCTAATGAACTAATACACAAAGTACAGAAAGGTTTTAAATCATGTTTACAGCATGTTTACAGCAGTTAGCCTATTTGTCCCATTGTATAGTTTCATGTGTCAATAAACAAAATCTGTGGCAGTTAGAACGGGAACAAAAGCAGGTTAGTTTACACACATCTACTTTGTTATGTTGTTCCCACTTTCTGCCCTTTTAATCCCCACATTTATATTTTGGCATAAAACCTGTCAACCAGCCTTTAATCAGCTGTTTATCAGCAGGAGTTTGGTGAAGTTACAGTGTGCACAGTGACTTAAACAGAAGCTATGGTCGCTGTTACTCTTTTGCACTGTTAGGTTTTAAGGAATTAATTTTCCACCACGTACTTAAAGTTTCAGCTGACATGAAATCAGCAAGGTGTGTTCAGGCCACTCAGAGGTGTTGAGTTACATGTCACAGTTGTTACGTAACGGTCAGAGAGTGACCTTGCTGTTAATAGCTTAGCACTGGACCGGACACTTACACAACTCCCTCGTATACTGTACGTCATAGCAGCAGTAACGTTTTATAGCTGTGGTAATGTGCTGATATGAACAGGGCAGAGTAAGTTTCTGCAGTTTAAATCAGATTAACCAACCTGGATTGAGATTGTTTATGTTGATGTAGAGTCCAGAATCCAGCAGTTTTATACCATGTAGAACAACCGCGATATTAAGACGACCTCACGTTTCCAGCAGCTGCTTGAAGGACACGAGTCACTTTAGTACAGAAGAAGTTTTGACTTTTTGCTGAGTTTAAAGTCAGATAGTTTTTTTTATAGTTGCTCTAATCCTCTGTACCTCTGAAACGTATCCTGCCAGGGGGGTTTCTGTGAGATCCCATTAATCCAAGGACAAGATTTCATCACTGAAACCTTTGAGCAGTAGTGATGCATCAACCAGAATTGTCCAGATTCAGTCAGTCTGATATATTGAGTCCTGCTCAGAGCCATCGTAGCTCTGCTCCAGGTACCAGACTAGGGCCCAATGAAATCCGTTTTATTTTTTCCTAAATTCCCTTTTTTCTGTTTTTATTCTTCTGAATTCCATGTTTTACGTTATAATCATATTAATTCACGTATAAAGTGTCTGATTATGGGGTGGAGGGGAATAAACAACAAGGCCATAGGAAAAAAATCAGTTATTCAACTTCAAATGAAGTTGAAATGAACATAAAAAATATATCAAATAGATAAACAGAGGGAACACCTGGATACAAATCTGATCTGTTAGTATGACCCAGACTTTGTTGGAGTGAGCATCTCGTGCTAGTTTGCTTCCTATCTTTGTTTCTGATGGGAGTCTTTGACTGTAAGTGGTCGTCATAAGTGTTGTTGTAGGTCCAGGCTATCACTGGTAAAACTTACAGAGAGTTGTTCTCCTGATTATAAAAATCGTTTGGATAATGTTCTGCTCTAAACGTAGCATTAAGCGTTGAATCACTTCGGTGTTTTAGTCTCTTCGTCATAACTGACCACTGACTTTCTTCCTCTGTGATTGTGTGTGTGAAAAGCTGAGTCCTGTTCAAACAGGTGACACCTACAGGACGCTGCAGCAGCCGGAACTAATGTTTTGATTTGTCTGCACGCGGATATCTCTGAATTCTACGACATTCGGCGTTTAACAACGGATTCCATTTTAATGGTTCAATTCTGTGATTTGCATCACGGAAATCATAGGGCCTCACCAGACGTCTAAACCAAAAGTCCACTTTGGTCACAGTAACATCACAGTCACACACACACACACAATTCTGTACTGTGTCACATAGCTCACCTGTTTATGATACCTGTTTGTCCAACATGATGTTGTGTTTGAACAACAAGATGTGGAGGAACCACATAACAACCGTCCACTGTGTTGTCGTGTGCCTGTTAGTGCACTACGTAGGTTTGTCTAGTACACTGGAGGACTTTTATTTGGAAAGAAGGAAGATTTTTATCATTCTTCATGGAAAGTTACAGACATGCTGTGTACGCTGTCAATTATAGATCTTATAAACAAAAGAAATCAGATTCGGCCAAGAAAACTGCAGTTGGAGCATCTCTGAGACTTCAGAGGTAGAGAAGTCAAAACGAGTGCAAAATGAAATGTGGCTTAATAATCATTTCTTCTTAGTGATCTTGTTTTCATGATTGTTGGCCAAAATCATAAATTCAATTCAAATGAATCACACTGCCCTAATTTAAGTAAGGTCCTTCAGGACATCACTAAGAGTTTGTGGTGTGTTTGAGGTCACAGTGGGAAAAACATGTTTATGAACAGATTCTGTGACTCAGAGTCCAGAAATGAGCCGATGAACCACGGAGTGAAAACCTGATGCAGAAACAGACACGAAACAACAGAAAGTAACTGAGTACATTTACTCAGCTCTTTTTATTTTATGCTACGACTCAAAGGGGAGCACATTGTGATCTTTTCACTCCACTGTTTCAAATTCAACACGCTTACAACATTTTTTTGGCTTATGACCTTTAGATGTGTTAAGTTGTTAGAAATGTAGATAATTTCCCTTTGTTCAGATTTCTCACAGACGGAGGAAGAAAAGCTCATATTCAACTAATTAAAACATTTCTCAGCTCGTTCCTCTTGTTAGATTTGACTCAGAGCGAAGCCACATAACATATCCTTTAACCCTCTGCTGGTTTCAGGCCTGCAGGGAGTCGGCCGACCAGAACTAGATAGAAGCTAAAATCTGACTGTAGTCATCACAAATGACCACATTTGACTCGTCCTAGAGAGGCAGGAAAACCTCGACTTGTGTGAACAGAACTCCTGTAAGACTGTGCTGACTTCAGCTGTGACATGAAAAGTCACAGAAATGAAAAAAGGGAAGTTCAGACATGTTTCTCTGGTAAAAATGTTTTGTTCAACAGACGTTTTCCTCTGTGAAAAGAGCGCGTTGGTCTGCACACACAGCGTCGTGTGTTCTCTGGAACGGGTCAGAGTGCATCAGTGAGACAGTGTGTGTGAAAACTGTGTCGCTACTCAAAAACAAGTTTTTAAAATTTATTTATTAACAAAATGACAATAAAAATACAGAAATAAAAACAGGTAAAGTCCCTGCAGCAGAGATGAAGGGACTTTAGCTTATGTTGACTTTGTTTATTAAATATCTTCGTCTTTTGTCTCCGTCCATCTTTTTTTCCACACATCTCAATCTTTCCCTCCTGTTCCTTGCTCCTCGCCTCTTCTGGTCCAGTCTTGGGATGTGTTTTTCAGGAACGCTAATGCCGGTGCCCCTCCAGGCGCTGCCTACCAGTCTCCTCTGTCTGCAGCCACGAGCCTCGTCGCCCCCCAACTCTCCTCTCTAGTCGGAGCTCAGCCCAACGTGGAGAAGCTGGTGGAGGATCACCTGGCCGTCCAGTCCCTCATCAGGGCCTACCAGGTACACAGACGTACCCACTGACGTGGTTTATACTCTGAGCACACAGCTGAACAGTAGAAATCCAAAGGGAACGTTTGTCATTTAATCAAACATTAAATGGGGATTTGTACTTTCATCACTAAGATTTGCTATGTGGTGAATTATTAGCCAGGAGTGACATTTTTGTTTTTCTGTTTTGGGGTGAACTGGCCCTTTAACAGTGCAAGTTAAAAAAACACATCCTGTCTTTTCTCCTTCAGAGAAAATCTCCTCATCAGGTCCAATTAAAATCATGGATGGATTAATTTAGCGGCATGCTGGACCCAGACCCAGAGCCTCTGTAAGAAGATGTAATAAAATAAAACTCATTGAAGAGTTAGCTTAGCTGTTAGCTTCTCTGACAGCAGTTGTTATGGTCGTCACCACACACGTCATAGTGTGTTATCCAAACAGATAAATTTAATAGGGTTGCAGTGAAAGAGGCCCGTCATCAGATTGTTTGGACATTAGTCAAAGTACTTTACCAGTTGATACTTAAAACAGAATCACAAACCCCTAACGTGTTCCATTTCTTTAAACATCCATATCTGCTAATGACTGTTGTGATATTTAACTTTTTCCACAGAAGACAAACAGAAGCAAATGTCAGGATCAGGACAGTTAAAAAGAGCTCAAACAGACGACCAGTAGGGACATGACTACAGTAGAGTTTAGGAAGAAATCATGAGAGAGAATGCAGTGAAAGAATAGAAGGTAAGTAATGAGAGGACAGGGAGAGAGAGGGACAACATGAAACCTGAGCCGGTGTGCATCTGTGGAGACCTCACCTCCATCTGCCAGTACTGATGCTGCGTTCACGTCATGTCAGCAGAACGGGAACCATGGGAAACGTTCTGATGATGATGGTCCACTGTGACTAAATCGTTTAGCACCTATTCCTGGTTCAGACTACACCGCATGTCCCTGTGTCAAAGTAGCTGATTGGTTGGTACCAGACCAATCACCGCTGTCCACCACAGACACACTGTGTGCTTGTGTGTAAGCGAGACAGTGATGTGTGATCTGTGTGTGTGCGTTTGTGTTTGTTAGGCCTTTGTTAGTTCTTTACTTGTCTGTCCACTTCTGTTTCTGTTCTGTCACAGATTTAAGAATGAACTGATGGTTAAAGGTCACTGGGATCTCCATCAACACAAAATCTCAGAAACAGCTGGAGGGACACAAGGTGTCAGGACAGACATAAACTGCTTCTTGACTGGTTGGTGGAGACATAGAACCACAGCAGAGCTCTGTGTCCCAGATGCTCCATCAGCTGAACCTTGATACGCTAAGATAAAACCGTCAGACACCTGTGTTTGGTCTGTCAGGCCGGTCTCTGGTCTTCTGTCGTGTAGTCTGAACCGGGATTAACGGAGCTAAGTTAGGCTGCTGAGCCACACGTTTGTGAGTTAGAAATGGACCCAGTTCCTCAGCTCCTCTCGCCGCTGAGAGACTAGTTTTAACAGTTTTTCACCTATTTCTAATCAACATGTCGTGAACGCGGCCGTCAGCGCTGTTGTGTGATGATATACGGGTGTTGGTGTGTGTGTGTGTTCAGGTGATGGGGCATCACAATGCCCGTCTGGATCCTCTGGGAATCAGCTGTGTGAATTTTGATGATGCTCCGGTGAATGCCGGCTTCCAGGATGTCGGTGAGAACTGAAAACAAAAAAACAAACTGCTTTGAGTCTGTGGTGTTAATGTTGCTTTTCCCTCCCACCCACCCTCCCGCCTTCCCTCCCTCCCTCCCTCCCTCCTTCCTTCTCTCCCTCATCTTTTTGTTGAACCATCCTCTTCTCCTTTCTTTTCCTGATGTTTCTTTTCCTTTTCTCTCTTTTACTTTCTGAATCTTTCACTCCATCCTGTTTCTCATCCACCATCCTTCCACCTCTGTTCCTGTTATTCCGTTGCATCTCGTTTGCACTTCCTCCCCCCACCCTCACTCCTTTCTTTCCGTCCCACTTCTCCCATCCTGGGTGGGCTCTGTACTGTTGTTACTCCTTGTAGATCCGAGGGCACCATGTGGCCCAGTTGGACCCCCTTGGCATTATGGACGCCGATCTGGACTCGCATGTCCCCACTGACATTATCACGTCATCCGACAAGCTGGGTGAGGTGCTAACCCCTTAGAAAACTACCACAACACCTTCTCATTCTCCCGGTTCTCCCTTTCGTATCCGGATCTGCATCACAGTCCGACTGTTCTAAACCTTGTTGTACGTTGGAAGAGTTTAATCTTCTCAGTACAATGAATGTTTGTGGTACTCAGGTTTTCTTAAACCTTCTCATGTATGGTGAGTGTTTGAGAAAGTTTACTGAAAACTAAAACTTTCTTGATAATGTGAATTTTCTGAATCCGTGTTGGATTTGATCAGATTTATAACCTAATCAGAAACTGTAGTATTTAGTATAGTTGATCAAATCTAACCTGATTCCTGAAGTACTGAGCAGACACTGGATTAAAGCTCTAAAACGAGATGTTTTTAAAACATCGTCTCGCTCCTACGTTTGAAAAGAAAAGTTTCTCTGAGCTCCTGCTAAAACCCGAAGATGAACAAACAATGATCTGTGGAAGCTGATCCCAGCCTGATGAGATCGGGCATCATATTTACAGACTCAAAGATCCAGAATCGTTCACTCAAAAATCAGTGATTCTTTTTAAAATTTTAATTGTGTTTTATGTGGTGTATCATCTGCATCAAGCATCTCACTAATGGGTTGAAAACAGTCCGAATCTATTACAGAACCTACACTAACGTTCAAATGTCTGCAGTCAAATTTCCTTCTTTTTTATGGAAACATACATGAATGAGTTTAAATATTAAAAAAATAGCAACTTAAATAGGAAATACAATTATTTTTCAATTAAAATAATTGTCTCCTTCAGACTTTGCTTTTATCAAACGACCTGTGAGGAGCCTGTTTCTCAAACTAGACACTCTCATGTATTTGTCCTCTTGCTCAGCATGAGGATCAGAACTTCCCACACCTCATTCTGTTCTGGTTTGAGACTGTTTGTGTGGCTCTGTGAAGGGAATAGCGTGCAGCGTGATATGGAATAACCTTAATTTCTTAGAACAAGAATAGTCTGGTAAGTTTAGCAAAATGTTCTTTTGTTTCTTTTGATTCAGAACCCACAGTTGCTGCCATCTAACATCTAAGGATCCATTAATGATATAAATTAATAAACACAGTGATGCACAGGGCTCCTGTTGCCTTCTTATGGACCTCACTGTGCCTGTGTAGTGTCTACACTTTGTTCTTTAGATTATTAAAAATTACAAAAATTTCGAGTTTCATTCAAAATAAAGACATTTCTACGTGACCCCAAACCTTTGAATGCTGGTGTGACTTTAATAATCATGTTGGACATTTGCCTGTTGAAGATGAGGTTGAGTTGAAACATTACCTTTGTTTAGTCTAAAAAACCTGGAGCTATTATCCAGTGTTTATTGAATCTCTTGTCCTGCACTTGGTCTAGATAAGTGTGATTTGCACACAGGTTTGTTTCTGTTGAGATAAATGTCCCTAAATAGTTTTTGTATACAATTCAGTCTATGACAAGGTATCCTGCAATTTTATTGTTTTTTTTACCCTTAATATTTCGTTTGCAGTTTTCAAGTCTTTGTCTGACATGAAACTCTCAGAAATACGGGGACGGTTTTCTGTGCTGTCAGGATGAAATAGTTCCTCTCACCGTTTAACGTCCTCAGAGCCTCGGCCGTGTTCTTCCGTCCGTTTGTCGAGAAAGATCTTAATTGGATTCAGAATGTCGGTCAGAAACAGATTTGGCCCTCAGGTGTTCTATTCTGGATTTAACCGTTAAAACTTATAAAACAAACAGCGATAAGATGTGGGTCAGAACAAAAAAGATGAGCTGGAAATTCATTACAGTAAAATATAATTTAAAACACAAGAAATGTGAGAATTCTGACAAAATAATTAAGTTCAGATCAGTTTATTAGCTGTTTTTTGTATCATATTATGTGAACTACAGCAGCAAATTAATTTGCACATTACATTTACTAACCTAGTTAAAGCCTAGTAAAGCCATTTTCAGACATGCACAGGAGCCTGAATATCTGTAGACATAACCCCGAATGGATCAGAATGTCCCAGTCAGTCGGCCCAGATGTGGTCGTGTGCTGTAAACAAACAGTGAACTCCACGTTGTACTTTCTGTGTCACATGATGCCTCCTGCACGCTCTATAGAAGAATCTCTAACAGAGTCACATCTGCAGAGGAAGATCACATGACATGATCTCAGACTGTGAGTTGACATGACTTTGTCAACTAAGATTTTCTTTGACCCAAACTGTTTAACCTTGTTTTCCTTTTACTGCTGTTAGTCATCCTGTCAGCAGTGTTTGTAGTTTGATGCATTAATAAGCAGCTGCTCTGGAAACTGCAGCAGCTTTGCTGTGATGGCAGAAACCTGCTGCTATGACTGTGTTTGCAGCAGTGAATGTGATTTAGATTTTGCTTTGAGTTGTTTGGCTTCTGTTAAGTCATGTCAGCTCTGAGCTGTGGCTCCAGTAGTTTTTGGTCTGATGGTGCGTTCACACATAAAGATATTTAATTACTACAACACTGCAGATATTACACTATGTCTACACTGAAAGGGCATCTGCTGCATTATTGATATGCACATCCTACATGTGTCACACAGCCAATGTGCTTCTAATTAATCAAACTAGGTGTCTACACTTCCTTCCTGTGTTTTAACACTTCAGGTCTGTTTGGATCTTTGCGTGTAAAATGCTCCACAGACAGTGTAAGGTCAAACTATAAAGTTCTGGGCACTTTTAGGGTCAGAAGGAATAAAATAAAAATAATTAACCAAACTAAATTATTTCTACAGAAAATAAAGGAATACATCAAGTGAGCACAACTGAAGCAAGCAGTTCAGCTTCTCCTGCGTTAATGTGCTTTTAGAAGCTGGTGTTACAACATGTGACCAACATTCTGGTTGTTCTTTAAACATTATTTACCACATTGATCAAGTAGAATTAATCACTGAGAGCTGAGTGAGGCGGTAGCGCAGAGCCAAAGACATGGTGCCAGTCCTGCCAAACTGTTGACAGGGACACATTCAGTTTCCTAGAATAACAAGTAAAAAGCTGAAACACTTGTTAAATAAGCACAAACTACAGAATAACAAACATCTCATGTGTCCTGGAAGTTAAAGGAGTCTCCCACATTTAGATAGTCGCTCCCTGATGACCACTAATCTACCAGACATCAGGTACATCAGATACTTTCTCTCTTCTCGTCAGAAGTGGACTTACCTTGTTTAGAAGTTTCCCGTGCAGCATGAGCAACTGATTCTCACAGCAGCAGCGTGTGAGGCATTCAGGGGCAGTAAGGAGTTCAGGTCATCTGTGTCTTCAAAACTTTTTTTAACACATTTAAAAACAGTGGAACCTTGGATTGTGAGTGTAATTTGTTTCACAAACATGCTCGTAATCCAAAACACTCGTATATCAGAGCAAATTTCCCCATAAGTTATAAAATATGTGTATAAAAATGATTTTTAAAAAAGTAGAACCAGTTGAACCAACATAAACTTTCTGACACCTGCAGAAAGTTGGAGATGTTTGATGTGGTTCCTTTTATTGAGCAACGTCTACAAACTCACAGGAAATAATTCTACACACAGCTGGAAGCTCCAAACTAAACTTTAGTGACAATTCAAGATGCATGTATGCATATGTGTGTGAACGCCCTGTTAGTAACCTCTGCCTTGTTTTTTGTTGGCTGACAGCTGTAAACACATTGAGATTTACTCTGTGTCACCAATGGATTTAAAGACATTTTAATGCTGAGTCTGCTGAACCGTGAATGAAGGTCTGAAACCTATGACATGAATGACATAAAACAGAAGACTTATGTTGAGCAGATGGGTGAAGGTGATTAAAACACAACGATTGAGCAGTGTTTCCTTCACATTGTACATTACAACAGACATCGCATATATCTGTCGTCTTTCTCTAATCTAACATTTCTTATGATATATGTGATGTTTGTTGAGTTTTTTAGTTCTGTTAGTGACGACTGGTCACTAACAGACTTGATGGACCTTTGCCTAGAAGCCACAGATAATAAAGAGTTTGATGGTGTTCAGGTTATTCGCTCTCAGGAGCAGATTAAGCTCAACGTCATTGTTATCAGACACAGTGATTGTGGTTCAGGTTTAGAGACCAGGAAGATAAACTCTCCGGTCTTAATTTATTATTGATTTAGGTTTCAGTTGCTGATAAATAGTCAGTTTGAATCTGTGAAACGTGCAGCTTCAGACCTGTTAAACCAGACTAACTGTTAAAGTATATTTTTCTGTTAACTCTGAATAGTTTCCATGTTTTTTTCCTGGGCAGTACAGTGGCAGAAGGAAATAATTGCTGTTGATTTGTTAACAGATTGGATGCAGCTGTAGCAGGAAATAGATTTTTAGTAGTGTAAAATCTTTCCTTATGAATCTGATGTACATTTATCTGGACCTGGTTTGTCTTTGCAGTCTGTTGCTTCTAGCTGCGTTTGCTCTTCACACCCTCCAACACACAATCTGACACAGTCTGTCATTTCTCAGTGATTAATGAGTTAAAGCGACAGATTGTGAAGCACATGTTTGATGTGCAAAGTGTTTAAAGTTTGTAGTAAAAAGAGACGGCGTTGCTGTTGACTCTTGTGATGCTGCAGCCCTGGAATCAGTCCTGTCCCTGCTGTGGTGAAGTTGACCTGTGCAGATTGGCTTCAGTTCTGGGGGAAACCCTGACTGTGGGTTGGTTGTGGTGTGGCTTTTATAGTGACCTCAGCATGCTGTTAAGTGCATCCCTCTTTCTCCACCTCTTCTGTCTGAAGTAACACCTTCCTCATCAAGTTTGTTCTGTAAATTGATGAACTGATTACACGGTGGTGGAGACGCTGAGGCGCTTGGGCCGGTGCTCTGTTTTAGTTGTAGAAGGCTGTGGTGGTGGTGTAAAATGGTTGTGGGTGTGGGGTTTAAAAGGATTGTAGCTCAATAACAGTGTCCGGGTGTCTCTCCTTTTGCTGCCCCTTCCTCCTGGTGACCCCTCCAGACGTGGCTGTGTCCAAGGAGAGGCTGAGAGTCCTAACGGTAGGAGGTATGAGAAACAACAACGATGCTGGTGTGTCACTGCACAGTGCTACGGAGCCACTAGTCCGTGTTTGTCCGAGTATTTCCTCTGCAGTAGTGAGCAGTAACACGTACAGGAGCTCCAGGGTGTTAAGAGCAGATTCTGCTGTCTGCTGGACTGGCAGCAGAAGTACCTGCTCCTAACATCCTGAACTCCTGGAGACGTTCCTGCACTAGAGAGCAGGATGAAGGAAAATAGAGAATATTTCATTTGGTTCAATGTCTTTTAACTTGTTTCTACAGGATTTAAAGAACGTTAATATTGTTCTCTTTGAGGATTCACAGTCAGAAAATAAGAGTCAGGACAAAATATTAGCATTAGTGAGAAGCAACTAAAGATATTTAATGAACTGAACTGAAGTGTAGCTCTGATTTTCTTGTTTTAATTTCTGAGTTTTATCAGAAAGGAGGTCTACAGGATGGGCCATTTATATGGATACACCTTAATAAAATGGGAATGGTTGTTGATATTAAAGTCCTGTTTGTGGCACATTAGT
>JAUYWH010000027.1:23698678-23740560 GCA_034779795.1 Ctenopoma multispine
TGTGTCACATGGCCCTCTTCCTATTGAAAAAACAAAAGTTGTATCCAAGATGGCCGACTTCTAAATGGCCACCATGGCCACCACCCATCTTGAGGAGTTTGCCCCCTCACATATACTAATGTGCCACAAACAGGACTTTAATATCAACAACCATTCCCATTTTATTAAGGTGTATCCATATAAATGGCCCACCCTGTAGATTGTGTTTGTTATTGTATTGTTGTAAAAGAGCCACTGAGAACTCATCAGTACTTTATAAAGTGAAATGATTAGTGATAAACGTAGTAAAAATGAGTCATTCTGCAAAGTTGGTAATAAATATTATCTGTATACCTAACACTTTGAATGCAGTAGTTCTGTGCTGTGTTACTGCTACTTTTACTTATCAGAGAACTTCTTAAGATCCAAGTACGTCTTCAGCAGCTAAATAATGACATAATGTCACTGTTCATTTCAGTATATTTATCAGAACATTTAAAATGTAGTAGTTCTGTCATTTTTGTACCTTTTCACCAAATGACTCCTTTGGTGTAGAAACATTCTTTCAGTTTGCTGATGACCATCGGTACCTGGAGGCTGAACGTTCTTTACTCCTGTGGAAAGTGTTTATTTGATGATGTGGATGATTTGTCAGACGTTGAACCACAGAGAAATGTCTCTTAGGATCCCACTACACAGAAAACATCCTGAGGACCTGAGAGCTGCACAGACACACGTGTTGAGCTCTCGCGGCTCCTCGCTCTCCTTCACAGCAGCTGTTTGCTGTGTTCATTACAATATAAAGAAACGTTCCCTGCCCTGTCTCCTGTCACATGTCTCCTGTGTGTCCTGGTCGGTGTATTTAGCTTCTAGCAGCTGCTAGCATCCCGCTCAATAGTAAAACAGTTGATCGGTGAGTTTTCAGGTGACATTGAAAGATTATTTTTGACTGTGGTGTTATTCTGAGGAGTAATAATTAATATACTGTTCCCTGTTTTAACTTAACTAAACCAGTACTGTTAAAATGTCCCAGGCAGCTGTTTTGTGTGTCCTTCCTGGTTCATCACACTCTCTGAACACAGATGCTGACAGATGTTGTGCAACACACGGAGCATTAAAATTACTTGAATTATTTCTCAGATAAATGAAAAACGTTCACCTGATTTTAGGGTTTATTAACCAGAACTGAGCTTTATTCTCCTGTCAGTTTAATTCAGAAAGGTCGTCATCCTCTTTCTGCTTCAGTCTCAAAAGAACCTGAGGCAGATCAGAAACAGTGACACAGCTAAAACAACTACAGTAAATTCATTACAGCATAAAACGGCACCAAATCAAAGCTGTGAAGTGAAGAGCGACAGTAAAACAGTCTGTGACAGATGACGTGTGATGACCTGGGGACAGTTTTAGCAGCTCTGCGGTGAATTAAATTTCACTCTTAACCGTGGTCCAACTTTTAAAAATAATGTTTCTCTTGTCACCTGTTGAAACAGCGGCTGAACATTTCTCAGAGTGATGAACACGTCTGAAGAAGATTTCATCTTAAAATGAAGTAAAAGAAATTAGAATAATTTTTTCAAATGATCAGACTTTATTTTTAATTGATTATTATTCAAAACTTACAGATCATTAAAAACAGGTTCATAACATGTAAAATGTTCGGCCCGTGTTAGCGACTCATGTCACAGTCGATAGTTTACAGCTGCTCCGAGTTCTTCTTTCTGTTTCTCTTTATTTCTTACTTTTGCTGTCCTGTCTTTTATTTCCTGCATCTCTTGGTTTTACTCTGCTCCTCGTCTTGGGGCACAGATTTAGCCTTTAGCCGTCTGCCTGTGGTTGTTTTTTAAAGTGAGGAGAGGACAGGAGACCCCCCCAGCACTAACACACAGCAGGAAGATGCTGCTGCTTCTCTCTTAGCTGTAAATCACCTGCTGCTTTTATAACATCTGCACAGCTGAAGCCGTTTTTCACTTACTGTTATGAACTTTGATGCACTGAAACAGGACTTTGTGATAATCTTCCAGAAGCTGCTGATCTGCTTGTATTTAACACCACGTTTGTGTTACGGCTACGTCAGTCTTTGCATGTCCTGTGATTTCTGTGCACGTGCTCAGATATTAACACTACAGCTCCGCAGTTCGGCACATGATCAGCGGCACAAACTCAAGCAGCACTTTTGGATCAACGCAGAACTGATGGAAACTGATGAAACTGACAAACTGCTGCTGTTTTCTCTATCATGTCAATATCAGAATAATAATATAAGAATAACGTCTTTTATTATTATTATTGTGCAAAAACAGATGTTTTTCAGCCAGGGTGATTTAATTCTGATCTCCTTCCAATATTAAATATTTTTTAGTGTAAATGAAAGTCCAGCTGTGTCAGAGGTCCAGTCCAGTCAGGGGACAACATGTCTAAAATTTCATTAATAAACTTTATTCAGCTAATTAATAAAAATTCTCAGTGTTTGTTGGATGTTAAATCCTGCCCTTCACTCTTTGTACTTCTGCATGTTTGTCTTCACTTTTTAAGACGAGTTCAGAGAAACTTTCCTTTAGAGTCAAACTCTGCACAAAGTTTCTTCTGAGCAGAAAACAGACGACGCAGTGAATGAAAAGAGGAGGAAACTAGCAGGAAGGAGGATGAGATGAGCAGATTTATTTCATAAATCATCTTTGGTTTCATTTTTGGTCACTGGGTAAATGACACAGCTCATTGCCAGCTGACATCACATTGCTGCCATGTCCACATTGCTGCACTGTGTTCACTCTTTTAGCGTGTTCATGGAGTGTCATGAAGAAAGCCCCTCGATCATCCTGAAACCAGATTAATGAACCAGGTGCTTTGGTGGAAGAGACTAGGGATAAGGAGGTGCTGCGGTCCTCACTGGTGGCCGAGCATGTGTGGAGCAGCTGGAGTGTTCAGTATAACACACATCTTACTCCTTTCCATCTGTTAAGATGTCTGATGAAACAAATGAAGTGTTGAACTGTGTTTCAGCGTCAGAGTTCCACTCTCAGTTCAGTGCCGGCTGCAGACAGAGTGGTAAAAATCAGGAAACAGTTTGTGGGCAGGACACTGAGTGGTGATCAGGGCCGGCGTGCTCTGTAGGAACTCTGCTTCCTGATTGGCCAGCTTGGCTGTTGGTTTGTGACTGGTGTTTTTCATTCTTGCTGTTTCAGCTCGTCTGGGGAAATATTAAAAGCTGCGTCTACTTTGTGATTGGCTGAACCAGCTGTCGGTCTGTCCAGCTGAGCCCTGTGATTGGTCAAAGAGTAAAACAGATCACTGACACAGAAATCACTTTCTTTTCTTTCTCCTTCATAACCTCTACCTGTACCTGAAGTGAAGTGAAGTTAAATTCCCAGTCAGCCTCCAACATGTCGCTCATCTTCCTGCTGCTGTGCAGTAAAGTGAAGCTTTTTTAAAATCTGTTTCATAAAGCTGGAAATGATTTTCCTCTTCACTTGTACATACAACCTTCACCCTGTTTGTGAAGATGCAGATGTTCATAAATGCAGAGGATGTTGGTCTGTGTGAGAGCAGGAGGCTGTGTTACCTCTTCAGACACACTGCGTGTTAGGTGGAGACATTTCCTTTCTCTCTGTCAGCTGTTTCTTTCCACGTCAGATTTAACAAACTCTCAAAACAAGATGTTAACGTCCATGTGACAGAAATGAAGGCTGCAGGACGTTTAACACTAGAAACACCTTTTTCCGTGACCGCTCTCCGTGACTGATACGTGAGGAGGAGACATAAACGTGTCAGAGATCAGAGCAGAATGTAGTTCTATACAGCATCATGTAAACCAGGGATGGTTAATCCTGGTCCTCGAGGGACACTCTCCTTCCTGTTTATGTACATCCAGCTTCTGATTGGCTGAGCACACCTGATCCAGGTAATCAGCAGTGGGTAGGACAGAGATGGGTGGAAAACAAGCAGGACAGTGGCCCTCGAGAACTAGGACTGCCCCCCACCCTGTGTGAAAACAGTCTGAGGACTCCTCCGACAGCTCTGGATCCCTTTTCGTAAATCCTACGTGTAACTTCCAGGAGACTCGTTCTCATGACGATTCACTGATTTATCGACCGTAACGTCCCCAGATTCTCCCCGAGCTCTGTCATGTCTGCTTTGTTCTGTGAATCTGTTGATTGGCTCGAGTTCATGATACTAACTACATTTCTCTTCACTTTATCTCTGTTTTATTTTATTTTGTTTATTCTCTCTGGACCCCCCCACCCCTACCCCTCACCTTGTCCTGTCACTCCTACAAACACCTTCTCCTTCCCCACTTAAACTCCCCTGCCCTCCTCCCCCCCTGTTCGTCTGCATGTCTAACGTCTGTCTGTGACGTGATCCATCGTCTTAATGCATTTTCTCTGTGTTAATGATGCATTGTTCATTACTAACATTCATTTATCCGTTGTCTGCGTTTATCTGTGCATCTCTTTGGTGGCGTTCCATCCTTCAATCATTCCTGACCTCCTTCCCTCGTTTTCTCCCCCTTAACTCCCTCCATTCCTGCTCCCTCTCTTTCCCTCGTGTCCTGTGGTGCATCATGGGACGTGCAGGCTTCTATGGTCTGGATGAGTCTGACCTGGACAAGGTGTTTCGCCTGCCCACCACCACCTTCATCGGAGGTTCGGAGAGCGCCCTGCCTCTCAAAGAGATCATACGACGACTGGAGGTAAATTTAAAGTCCGCAGCAGCGACTCAGATCTGCGAGAACAATGATCAGTGCTGATGTCAGAATCATTTCCCACCTGTAAAACACTACAGCTGCTCATCTCAGATGCTGCACTAAAATCTGAAGGTTATTTAACGTGTATCCTCGGTCCAAATTCAGCTCAGTTTTATTTGAGTTTTAAAGTCATCTCAAGGCACTTTACAGTGTAAGACCTTACAAAATATAAGTAAACACGGAATAATGTAGAAAACCCACAGCCCCACTGAGCAGCACTAGGCAGCACTGGAGAGGAAAAACTCCCTCCAGCAGAACCAGGCTCATGGTGGGCAGTCATCTGCCTCGACCGGTTGAGGTTAGTGGACAGAGGAGAGAGAAAAGAACAACAGGCAAATTAAAGACGACAACAGTAAGCAGCAGACAAAAGACTTGATCGTCACACAGTGCTGAGTTTCACACTCTAACATTATGTATTACAGAAAAGTTAAGAGTGGAGCGTCTTCTCTTTTCCACAATAGTGCAGGCTTTCTGATAATCAGAGGGAATCAAACAACACAATGTAAATTAAAACATGTTGAACTGTTATAACCCTGCTGACACGTGACCTGTGACCTTTCTGCAGATGGCCTACTGTCAGCACGTTGGTGTGGAGTTCATGTTCATCAACGACCTGGAGCAGTGTCAGTGGATCAGGCAGAAGTTTGAGACTCCAGGACTGATGCAGTTCACTCCGGAGGAGAAGAGGACGCTGCTGGCCCGGATGGTTCGCTCCACCAGGTAAAGAAACAGCCACAGACGGGACCTTCGCCCACTGGAGCAGATGACGAAGAAGCTGAGAGCTGTTACTGTGTCTGTGTCCAGGTTTGAGGAGTTCCTGCAGAAGAAGTGGTCTGCAGAGAAACGGTTTGGTCTGGAGGGATGTGAATCTCTGATCCCTGCTCTGAAAACCATCATCGATAAATCGTCTGAGAGCGGAGTGGATTCCGTCATAATGGGCATGCCTCACAGGTAACGCAGGAAGACAAATACTCGTCACTGCGAGAGCAGGAAACGCGTCGGGTTCTGCTGCTGTTTCTTCACTCACCTCTTCTCTCGTTTCAGGGGTCGTCTGAACGTTCTGGCCAATGTGATCCGTAAAGAGCTGGAACAGATTTTCTGTCAGTTTGACTCCAAACTGGAAGCTGCTGATGAGGTAATTTAGCTGCACACAGGAGGAGGAGGAGGAGGTGATGACGGCACAGTGTGTGATCACCATGTGGCTGTGAATAAATGTTGATGTTCAAATGCTCGTTAACGTAAACATTCAGGCTGCAGGTGGTGGTGTAAACGTGTTTAAGTGCCACATCCTCCTTGATCATCGTCACTGATCGTGTCCGTCGCTCTATGACACCGTGTGCCTGTGTTCAGATACTGGCTCCTCCAGCTGGATAATGCACCGTGTCACGAAGATAAAAACGTCTCGGACTCTGTGTTGTAATTGGAGTAGTTGTACTTTAAGAGCTGCTACAGTCTGAACAGTTTTCATATCTGAGTTTTTCCTCCTCAGGGCTCTGGAGATGTGAAGTACCATCTGGGTATGTACCACCGTCGTATCAACCGTGTGACGGACAGGAACATCACCTTGTCTCTGGTGGCCAACCCGTCTCACCTGGAAGCCGTGGACCCCGTGGTGCAGGGCAAGACCAAGGCGGAGCAGTTCTACAGCGGAGACAACGACGGGAAAAGGGTGAAGAGCGTCTTTTTACACGCTGAACTGTAGTTTCACTGGAGTTCTGCAGCAACATACAGCGTCACACGACGTCCTCATGAACGTCATTCATGGCCTTATAGTATAATAATAATATAAGAGGCTGATGACCTGTATACAGTGCAGGTTGATAAAATACAATTTAAAAATTACAATAAACAAATGAACTTGATCTACTCCCTGAATCCCTCACCTGTGCCATGTCACATTTTCCAGCTTAGCCAGGTTCAGTTAGACCAGAGGTCAGGTTCACTGTGCTGCTGCAGCATCACACCTCTGACTGCTCTGTGTCTGTGTACAGGTGATGTCCATCCTGCTCCACGGAGACGCAGCGTTTGCAGGTCAGGGTATCGTCTATGAAACCTTCCACCTGTCTGACCTGCCGTCTTACACCACGCACGGCACCGTGCACGTCGTCGTCAACAACCAGGTAACAAAGAAAAGGGAAAGAAACCTTCAAATAGAAAACAGACGTGAGAGAGACTGAGCTGTGAGCTGTTTGTTCCAGATTGGATTCACCACTGATCCTCGCATGGCTCGATCGTCTCCGTATCCGACTGACGTAGCTCGAGTCGTCAACGCTCCCATCTTCCACGTCAACGCCGACGACCCCGAGGCCGTCAACTACGTCTGCAAGGTGGCTGCTGAGTGGAGAGCCACCTTCCACAAAGACGTGGTGGTCGACCTGGTCAGTGAACACTCGCTTTCATCCGTCACTGCCAAACCGTGACCCGCGTATTGAGACACGTGTACCTGTCTGTGTCTGTGCAGGTGTCTTACCGCCGGATGGGTCATAACGAGATGGACGAGCCGATGTTCACTCAGCCGCTGATGTACAAACAGATCAAGAAGCAGAAACCGGTTCTGCAGAAATACGCTGAGAAGCTGATCGCAGAGGGAGTCGTGAGCAGGCAGGAGTACGAGGTAAAACGCACAGAAGCAGCACGAACAGAGTCGGGTCAGAAGGAGGAAACTTCATCACTGACGGAGAGAGACTCTGATTTTTACAGTGTTCCTAACAGGGCTAACATGATGTCAGGATTAGACTTGTAGCACATTTATTAGAATTTAGCTGCTGCCATACTTGGTTCCTGGGTGTAGTAGGGAGGAGTGAGAGACCTGTGAGATACAGAAACATGAAGTTTGAATCAACACTTTGTTTTGTCTTTTCTGCAGGAGGAGATCGCCAAATACGATAAGATCTGTGAGGAGGCCTACGCTCGCTCTAAGGACGAGAAGATCCTCCACATCAAGCACTGGCTGGACTCCCCCTGGCCTGGTGAGAGAGGACGGGTTTTTGTCTCTGTGAGATGCTGTCTGGGTCTGTTCTGGTCCAAACTGTTGATGTGTTTTCGTCTTCAGGCTTTTTCACCCTGGATGGACAGCCCAAGTCCATGAGCTGCCCCTCCACCGGCCTGAGTGAGGAAAACCTGAACCACATCGGACAGGTGGCCTCGTCCGTTCCTGTGGAGGACTTCACCATCCACGGAGGTCTGACTCAGCAGATTGAGTTTCCTGCAGTGATATTCTGGTACTAGATTCTGGCTCTTAACCATATGTGTTGCTTCAGGTTTGAGTCGTATCCTGAAGGGCCGAGCTGAGATGGTTCGTAACCGGACAGTGGACTGGGCTCTGGCAGAGTACATGGCCTTAGGATCGCTGCTGAAGGAGGGAACTCACGTCAGACTGTCAGGGCAGGACGTAGAGCGAGGGACATTCAGGTGAACAGATCGGCCTCGGCTCACTGGTTCTGGTTCTGCTTTTCTTTTCACTTTGGCAGAAAGTTTGTGCAAAGTCCAGTTCTGATCCGCTGAAGTTTAGAAAGCGAAGTGTTTTCAAGTCATGCAGCGTTTCCAGTTGTTCTGCAGACTGATGCTGATGTTTTGTCTCCTCTCAGCCACCGTCATCACGTCCTCCACGACCAGAACGTGGACAAGAGAACCTGTATTCCCATGAACCACCTGTCCCCCGACCAGGCTCCGTACACTGTCTGCAACAGCTCGCTGTCTGAGTACGGCGTCCTCGGTCAGTCCAAACACCGGTGCTGCTGCTTGTCGGTACACACAGTTTGTTCTGATCTTTTGTTTTCTGTGTCCCAGGTTTCGAGCTGGGTTTTGCGATGGCGAGTCCCAATGCTCTGATCCTGTGGGAGGCCCAGTTTGGAGACTTCCACAACACGGCTCAGTGCATCATCGACCAGTTCATCAGTCCCGGTCAGGCCAAGTGGGTCAGACAGAACGGCATCGTGCTGCTGCTACCTCACGGCTTGGAGGGCATGGTGAGAACCCGGCGCTGTGTTCCAGCATCGTGGGTCCAGACGTTCATCTAACAGCGACGTCTCTGTTTGTGTTTTCAGGGTCCAGAACATTCTTCAGCTCGTCCGGAGAGATTCCTCCAGATGTGCAACGACGACCCCGATGTCATGCCAGTAAGAACCCCCCCGACGTACAGAGATACACACACAGACACACACAGACAGACACACACACACAC
The DNA here is from genome assembly GCA_034779795.1 of Ctenopoma multispine. NCBI lineage: Eukaryota > Metazoa > Chordata > Actinopteri > Anabantiformes > Anabantidae > Ctenopoma > Ctenopoma multispine. The sequence goes on from JAUYWH010000027.1 coordinate 23,707,582, forward strand.
ACACACACACACACACAGAAACACACACACACAGACACACAGACAGAGACACACACACACAGAGAGACACACACACACACACACACACAGAAACACACACACACAGACACACACACACAGACAGAAACACACACACACAGAGAGACACACACAGACACACACACACACACAGAGAGACACACACACAGAGACACACACACACACACACACACAGACAGAAACACACACACACAGAGAGACACACACACACAGAGAGACACACACAGAAACACGCACACACACAGACACACACACACAGAAACACACACACAGACAGACACACACACACAGACAGACACACACACACACACACACACACACAGACACACACACACAGACACACACACAGACACACACACAGAGACACACACACACACACAGAGACACACACACAGAGACACAGAAACACACACACACAGAGACACACAGACACACACACAGTGAGTGTGTAGAGTCTTTGTTATTAAAGTGATTGTTTCCGTCTCAGAACATCACAGACGACTTTGCTGTGCGTCAGCTCTACGACTGTAACTGGATCGTGGTCAACTCTTCCAGTCCTGGAAACTACTTCCATGTTCTCAGACGACAGATCCTGTTGCCATTCAGGAAGCCTGTAAGACACAAACACTGAAAAGAGTCAACTTACAATATAAAATAGAATATTTTCATTTTCTCCGTAAAGTTTCTGCTTTACAGAATAGACTTTTATTTTCTAAATCCTGATGAACTTCCTGTTTGTCTCACCAGCTGATCGTCTTCACTCCCAAATCTCTGCTGCGTCACCCGGAGGCTCGATCCAGCTTTGACATGATGCTGCCTGGTAACTTCATTCCCATCATTATGTGGCGTTTTACATTTAAAGAGTCTCAGTGTGACCCTTCTTCTTCTTCTTCTTCTTCTTCTTCTTCTCCTCCTCCTCTTCCTCCTCTTCCTCCTCCTCCTCCTCCTCCTCCTCCTCCTCCTCAGGAACTCACTTCCAGAGGTTGATCCCAGAAGGAGGTTCAGCAGTGGAGCGTCCAGAGGAGGTGAAGAGGTTGATCTTCTGCACAGGGAAGGTTTACTATGAGCTGACCAAAGAGAGGAAGAACAGGGGCCTGGAGGGAACCGTGGCCATCGCTCGCATGGAGCAGGTACAAACACACCTCACACACCTGTTGGCTGCACCAGCTGCTGGACCAGGCCGGTGGACTTGAACTTGCACTGATGCGTGTGTGTCTCTCTCTCTCTCCCTCTCCCTCTCGATGCGTTAGAATCGCGTACTGAACCTTTAAATGAATCTCTGCAGTTAGTCCTGTTTTTGTTTGCTGAGCTAAAATAAACAGTGAGTCTTGTTGAAATGAATCTGCGTCTCTTCCTTCCTGCAGCTGTCTCCGTTCCCGTTCGACCAGGTGAAGGCGGAGACGGAGCGTTTCTCCAACGCTGACCTGGTCTGGTGTCAGGAGGAGCACAAGAACCAGGGTTACTACGACTACGTGAAGCCCCGCATCCGGACCACCATCCAGAGATCCAAGCCCGTCTGGTAACAACCTTCACCGTCATGGTTTTAATGATCAGTGACAGTTGAGGAGGAGTTTGTGTTGACCTTTGACCTCTGTCTGTGTCTCAGGTATGCTGGCAGAGAACCAGCAGCTGCTCCGGCGACAGGAAACAAAAACACTCACCTGGTGGAGCTGCGGCGTTTCCTGGACACCGCCTTCGACCTGGACGCGTTCAAAGATCAGCAGTAAACCTGCAACACCTGGATTAAACCCTCACCTGTCTCACCCCCCACCCCACCCCACCCCCGACCCCGAAAACCCGGATTCAGTTTGACGCTCAGACTGCAGCATCAACACACACAGATACAACACACTGTACTACTGCATAAACACTCTGTACTGCTGAGAACATAGTACTAATAATACACGCACTGATTCTGCGTACTGCACAGTCTGCAAACATTGTGTAATACTAAGTAAACGTACACAAGTGAAGTATCCCGACTACAAAAAAATACTTATCAGTCTGTTGTGTTGTAAATTTCACTCCAGTTACACTTAAAATAATACACAGTTTACTACGTACTGCTACAGTACAAGTACACAGTGTATCTGGGCTGTCACTTTATAATCCAGGCCTCAGACCTTTAGCTTAGTGGTTCAAATAGTTTCAGAGCAATAAACTTGTTACTTCACATTTGAAGGGTTAAACCAGTTTGTTGACAAAGTGAGAGCCCGGCGCTGTGAACTTCTTAGTATCAGTGTGTAGTAAACATGTGGGACACATGACAGAAACTGTGTACAACTACTGCTGCCTTATCAGTACATTCATGCTTTCAGCAGTATGCAGGAGAGCACGGCGTCAGTGCGCAGTATCAGTACTGCGTGTACTCTGTTCTGTAGTACAGCTGCTTCAGGCTCTGAGGCTGAGAGTTCTGGTGCCGTGTGAACCAGAGTCCATGTAAAAGATGTAAGAATCAGTCAGGATCGTGGATTGGAAGAAGAAATCATTCAGACACATGAAAGAAAAGAAAAACACGACGTGTGAGTTTAACTTTCGCATCAGTGATAAAATTAAAGTAAATTAAATTAAATAAATTAAATGAACCAAGTAAAAACAAATCATGTAAGAACTTCAATCACATTTAGTCTAAATAAGTCTGGAGAGTCGAGACAAAAGGAAACTGAACATGTAGATTAGAGGTTCGTCCGTTTAGGGAACATTGCTCCTGAAAAATCGATGTGGTAGAATGAAGCCTGCATCTTTCTGACCTTTGACCTCTCCACACACACAAACCTTTCCCTCCGTCCACATCCCCCTCCAGTAATTACAGACTGACTCCTCCCATTTTATCACCCCCTCGTTATTCCTTCTTCACCATCGTCATCATCACTCCTTGTCCCCTGATACGCTGCAGGAAACATTTTATTATTAGTGTTTTAGTAAATGGCTCGTTAGCATCGTTAGCGCTCCCCATTGTAAACCAACAGGAGCACGGCTAGCTGGGAAGAAATGAGAGCGTAAACGTTTGAGGATCAGCAGGTGCGTTTGCTCGTTAAGGACTGTCTGTAATTAGTTACTATGGCAACGCTTCATTCGCACACTGAGATTTTACTTAATTTTTATTTCATTTTGAAGGGATATCTGGGGACTAAAATGATCCGCACAATCATCGCTCCTTCCTGCCACACACAGCATCATCTCCTCCCCTGATATGTTACAGGAAACATTTTATTATTGGTATTTTAATAAACGGCTCATTAGCATCTGAGGCTAACGAGCTGCACCCTCTCACCTCTGTCCACCAAATGCACTGCTGATTATGATTTAACCCCTCGACTGCTGTCTCTCTCTTTTCTTTTCTCTCCGGCGAGCATTTATCTCGTGCCAAAATGGATCCGATCTTGTTTTTTTTGTTCCTTTTTTTTGTGACGAGCAGCTGAATGAATGACGGCAGAAGATGAAACCTGCTGCAGGTAGAGTTCTGGGCTTCTGGGAGACAAAGAAAATGATTTATTTATTTTCATAATAGGGGATTGAAATTCTGTTTATTTTGCTTCATTCAATAAAGAATACTGTATGTACTGAAGAGCTGCTGCCTGTTTATTTCTCTCCTGATATAAATACCTGGTTTTACTCTTTTTACTGCATTTTGAGCCACAACCTGAGTTTGTGCAACTTTTTAAATTAAACTAATTTAAACCAAATTATAAAATTTCAGATTTTTACTTGTTGCTGTATTTAAGTGAAGAATATTTTATCATAAATTTTATTTACATGTGTTCAATTGTTTCTAAATGTTTCTACAATTGTACTTAAAGCATCCACGGTAAATGTACTCATTACACCACAGCCCACTGTAGACTGTTTATCACATTTATTATTTAAATTGATTCAGGTTTTGTTGACTTACTCTTATAGTTTCTTAGTCTATTGAATGACTATAAATGTTCCCAAAAGAAGAACTAATCTGAAATGTACTTATCTAAAGTAAATGTACACGTTATGAAACACAGTTTAGAGTATTATTTTATCATGTACCAGGAAATTATTTTTATAAGCTCTGAAGAAACCCACCAACCGGACTCTGTACATTTTTCTGATAATTTTAACAAAATTACAACTTTTACTTTTTCTTTATTTATTACTAATTATTACTTTACTCAGAAAAAGGTTTTGATTTAGTAAAAACACCACAATAAAAGTCCTGTATGTTTAAATAAAACTACTCTTCATTCAACTTCATTCAATTGGAAACTAATGTTGAGTACAACTTACTGAGCACAAACCAAACTCTGTGCAACTTTTGGAAGATTTTAATGGTCTGTGTTTTTATGTTTTGTTTACTAACTGAAACTGGATCATTTCTGAAACCGAATGAGAGAAATATCTTTATCATGGATGATGTTACGTTTAACTGATAAATCAAATGTTCTGTCAATTTTAAGCTTGAGGTCGAAATGTTTCAAAAATCAGTCCAGAAAAAAGGACATAAGCACCAGATGTGAAAGAAGTGACCATCTATAATATATGACTCCTCGTTTGTTTCAGTGTGAACAGGCGTCAACTTCACTTCATCTTGTGGATGTTACAGGAACTCTGTCGCTTTTCTCCTTCTCTTTTATTGTTTGACCTTAATCCTGCCTTCATTATACATGTCCACTTTTTTCATTCCTTGTTTCCTCTGTCCTTGTCTGTTTTCACTCCATCCTCCTTTGTTCTCTTCCAGCTTTTCCTTTCTGATCTGTTGCTGAATTCCTTTGTTCTCCTCCTCCTCCTCCTCTCTCATCTCTCTGTTTGGTGAAACCGTTTCTCGTCTTCTCTCTGATCTCACACCTTCACAGGGTCGGTTACGCATCAGCTCATACCTCTCTCACAGGTGTGTGTGTTTTTGAGAGCATCAGTTGCCATGGCAACAGAGGCTGCCGCTCACAGCAGCATCATTTAGACGAGACGTGTGTGTGTGTGTGTGTGTGTGTGTGCGTGCGCTATGGGCGTCACCAAGTCTGAGAAAATAGCCCAGGTGATGTCATTGTGATGTCACTGTGACATCATCGGGCTCAGACGTCTGCGCATTAATAACAAGTGATTTGGATTTGGAAGGTGAAGAAGAGAGATTATCCTGCTGCATTGTGGGAAATGTAGGAATCCAAAAATGTTTTTCCAAACCGTCCTTGTTTTGTTATGTCCTGCTAACACAGCTCGTCTCTTCTGTGAACTTTAAGATGCCCTCCTCTCAGGTAGTAATGTCTGTCTCACCTGGCTGTATCTGTGCTCCACCCACTGATGATCACCTGGATCAGGTGTGTTCAGCCAATCAGCCGTGCTCTACCCGTAACCAGCTCCCTGTTTCTCATCTAACACATTTTCACCTGAACACCTGACAGGAACAAACATCTTTGCCTGTGATTCTCATCAACACGTCGTTCGTACGTGATTGTTGTTAAAGTTCACAGTTTTATGCGCATGTGTGTTACACGTCATTAGCAGGATGCTCACAGCTTTGTTTGGTTCAGTGTGAATATGTGAAGTTGTTAGAGTCAAAGCTGATGGTGACAAACCAGGATCCCTGTCTCAAACGGTGTCTCTCTGCCCTCCCTCCTCCCCGCCTGTCTCTCTGCCCTCCCTCCTCCCCGCCTGTCTCTCCTCCCTCCCTCCTCCCCTCCCGTCTCTCTCCCCTCCCGTCTCTCTCCCCTCCCCTCCTGTCTCTCCTCCCTCCCCTCCCGTCTCCCTCCCTCCCCTCCTGTCTCTCTCTCAGCAGCTCTGCCTCCAGACGCTGCATTTCTCCTGTCTAACCTGCTCACTTTCTAGCACAATGCAGAGAGAACACACTGAACCGGCTCCAGTGTCAAACTTCCTGCAGCATCTTAGTGTCAGACGTTAGATCTGATTTAATTCAACGCTGCTGGAGCTGCGGGGGATGGTGGCGCTTGCTGAAGCCGGATAATCAGACGCGGAGGCCGTCGGCAGGGACTCGGAGGTCTGGGTGGCTGGCTGGAGGTAACCAAGCCCAGTACTGCTGCTGGAATCTCGGCCTCGCGGAGGATTTTATCAGGACTTTTTTTCTGGATATTAGGGCCGTTTCGGAGCAGGTCCTCCCGGCTGCGGTGTTTGATTCGGTAGGGTCTTAATGCTCCGGAGGCCCGGAGGAGCTCGGACTGCGGAGCCCCGGAGCAGGGCTCGGACACCGGGGAAGTAGAGGAGGTAGGTCGGCTGTAGGAAAAGCAGCGTTACTTTTCGGTCTGTGTAAATGATATAAACATTTAAATGTTTTATTTAGAGGAAACATGTTAATTAAAATACGGAGCGGTGTGGACTCACATGTTAGCGAACATTGAATTACTGTTTGAGTTGGAGGAAGAAGCTAGCTGGTGGCTAACTGTTAGCATCGCTGCATTCTATTGTCACAGCCCGTTGGGCTAACTAGGCTAACATGCTAGCTCGGTAACAGCCCGAAGGGCGAATTATTTTAATTTCACCCGCGGTGATTTTAACATATTACAAGACGTTTAACGTGTCGCTTTGATACAATCAAAATAACCGTGTTTTATAAATTATTTTAGGCTTTTCAGGCGCATCGGGGTTTTAGCATGCTAACGCTAACGGCGGTGCTACCCGCAGTAAGGAGAAGCCTCATTGCCCGGCCGCTGTAAGCACAGGGAGCCGCCTGTTAGCGTGTTAGCATTAGCTTTTCCATGGTTCTACACCACAAGGAATCAAAATGTCTCCTCTGACACTGTAAATTTCTCCGAGGTTTTTTATTTTCAGACCAAGATAAGTTGACAAGAGACCAGAGACGACATAACCTGGTTTATTTTGTTTTTTTTATATTCGGTTGTTGTTGTTATTAGGAGCGTGCGTGTGTGACGTGCACGTCAGTACAGGGTAGGAGAAGTACGGAGCCCCCAGAGGGTCAAGGTGGTTTTGCGAAGTAACCTAAGAGGAGCTTAAAAACTCACCACCTTTGGTTTGACCATCGATTACTAATAATTTACTAATAATTTCTGCAAAACCTATATTTATTGATATGTTGTTTCCCACATTTCACATTGTTAATGTGATAAATATGCACAGTATGTGTCATTTGTAATGAAGTAGAAGTAAAAAGTGGCAATAAAGTTGTAAGTTGACTAAATGTATTTAGCAGCCCACCACTGTCGTTTTTTTATTATTGATAATCAGATTAAATGTTGTTGAACCACGTACTCAGTATCTCAAATCTGTCTTCAACATGTCTTTCCTGATAAACTCAGCTGTGAGCCTAGTCTAGGTCCCAAACAACTGTCCTGCTTCTTGTACTAAACTTCCTCCGTGCTCAGTCCTCTGTCACTGTTTAAATGTGAAGCATTTTAAAACTAATTTGATGGAACAAACATAAACAGACATGTTTAGGACGCCTCACATGTTTTAGTCAGTACTGGAGATCATATCGAAACCAGCAGGTTTGACTGTTGTTGTCGTTGTTCACACGTTGCTCACGTTTCAGTAAAATCTGAGCGCGTGTCTCAGTGTAGCAGCACTACATGTTCATACCGGAGCTGGATCCACGTCACTGGCAAACATGAATAAGTTGTTTTACATGGTGAAAAGTGAAAGGAGCCTCTCAGCCAGTGGAAGCTGGATTTGGCTGCAGCACCTCTTTGACCCTTCATATGAAAAGCTGGCAGCAGGTGCAGCAGTTTGGTTCACCCCAGGTGAGTCACAGACTCAGGTGTTGCAATAAAATGCAAACAGCTGGGAGTGTCGCTGTGCTGAGGGAGCAGCTACAGAGTTAGGAACTTTTAGATGTAAGTTGTTAGCGGGCTGGTTGACATGTTCAGATAAATGATTTGTGGTTTGGATAATTATTATTGTTAATATAAGGTAAAAACTGTAACACACATAATCATATTTGGACTCTGTGTGTCACCAGAGTGGACTTTAAAGAAAGTGGTCACAATGTGTTTAAAGTAGTAATGTGGAGGTTCAGAAATACTTGGACAAATTAAACATAGTTTAAACATTTATAGATCTAAAGTTTGAATACACTGTTCTCTGGTGAATAACTTAAGTCTGGAGCTCAGACATCCTCTGGTCCTGGATTTTTTTCTCTGATGCTGCTTTTCTCAAGTCATATCATCAGTAAAAACCAGAGACCCAGCTCCTTTGGCAGCCGTACACGTCCACACCATCACGCTCCCTCCACCATGTTTTACAGATGAGCTGCCAGCTCCAAATCATTGAGCTGGTCTTCTCTGCTCTCATCTGTCCTCAGGATGTTGTTCCAGGACTCTGCAGGCTTTGTACCTTCCTCTTATAAAGGAGTTTTCCTCCAGCAGCGACAGATGTTTTTCATCCAGCGTTATGTTGACCATGAACTCATCAGTTCGTTCTCTCTTCTTAGCAGAGAAGTAAACAGTTGATTTGTCCTCACTGATGTTTGTTTTTGTGTTTTCAGGCTAATGGTGGTTTGTTCTCTGACGCTGACTTCACACTTAACAACAGGTTCTAAATCTGTAACTTTGATTAATTAGGTAGTAACACACCTCGTCAGCACCTGAGCAGCAAGTTTTCCAGTTATATGGTCTGCGAATAGAAGTGATTGTTGTTCCTACATGATTCAGACAATATTGTCTTGAATTAAAGGTTCATTATTATTCAGTATATGTTCTCACGTTTTCTGTACTCTGCACCCACTATTTCTATACAAACAATTTTTACATCAGTGCTGGATGTTAATTTTGTTTTTTTCTGTCTGTATTCATGAAGACGTGTTGGGACTTGTGTCAGTACTTTGACATCAGCAGCTGCTTAAGGACTTTTCTAACACACTTTGTCTCTTCTTGTGAATTTAGAGATGATAAAATGAACTTCTTGCTAAAATATTTGTGATAAAGAACTTCACCAGTAAAGACAGAAAGTCCAGTAGAGAACACGTGGAAGTTTCCCAACCTATTGTTTGATGTTTCTGTAGCTTTTCAGAAAGTTGTATTATTTTATCAAACATCTCATAGTTTTAGTTGTGATTCAGATTTTCTTCAGAGGAAATGTTAAACATCAGTCTGATGATGATGCGTTTAATGTCACACTAACATCCAGGAAGGTTTCATATGACTCAAATAAGCCTGAGTCACCAGACTGTGGTGATATCACATTTTCATGCTGTTAGTTACGTGAGTGTTTGTTCTGCTGTAATAAAACATGTCTTGATTACGACATAAAGACACAAATCATTTAGTTTATATATTTGTTTGATTTTTTTTCTGCTGCTAGTTCCACGTGTGAGACGCCGTGAACCATGTTAATGTTTATCACAAGGATAATTTCCTTCCATCGGGTCAGAAGTAGGGATGTTCGATATTGGCTTTTTTCCCCCCTGATATGCGATGTTGTATAACTCTTAGTTTCTGATAACGATATAAACCGATACAAATATATGCGGGGTCCTCCCTCATAAGAAAAAGAAAAACTATATAACTTTAGGTAACTAACATCACATATCTCCTGTCATGTATACCGAAACTTTAAACATTATTGCAGGCTGTGCCAAACACAAATATCTCAAAAACTACACAGAAGATTTGTCATATTTTGAGAGAGAGGAGAAGTAGCTGAAGAGTTTGATGTTTAATATGTGCATGGTATGTAAAAGTTGTGTCATTAAAAGAATAAAAAACGATATTTCCCGATACTACATTTTAATGCGGATATCGGCTGATTTTATCGGCCTACCGATATTATGGGACATCCATAGTCAGAAGTTGAGTAACTATCTGCTTCTTCTGTTCTGCAGCTGATGTGATGTGCGTCACACTTAGTTGACTGAACACGTGCCAGCTGTGAGTCCTGGTTAATACGAAATAAAAATACTGGACTAAAACAGACAGTTGCTAGTTAGTAGGGATATTGGCATTAAAATGTAATATCGGAAATAATCTGTATCGGTTTTTACTCTTTTAATGACACAACTTTTACATACCACACACACATTATACATCAAACTCTTCAGCTACTTCTTCTCTCTCTCAAAATGTCAAAATATGACAAATCTGAGGTAGAGTTTTTGGTTTTTTAGTTAGTTTTTTTATCATCATCATCATCAAATCGCGTCATCACCCCGCATATATTGGTTTCTATCAGTATTGGAAATTAAGAGTTAGACTACATCGGTACATTGGATATCGGTAAAAAAGCCAATATAGAACATCCCTACTAGTTAGTTAACTAGACCAACTAAACTAGTTAGATGTGCGACCTAACAAGTCAGTGTGGCCATGTTAACTAGTTAATATGGTCTGTGAACTTCTCAGACTTTTGAGTAACTAGTTTAAGTATCTGGGAAACTAGCCAAACAGTCATTCTGGCAACAGTGCTACTAACTAAGTTGATGTTAGATGTGGTGTAAACTAGTCAAAGGGGATACTAAAGTAGTCAGTGTGACTAATGAACCAGTTATTAGTGAGCAAGTTAGTCTTACACACCTTTGTCTAAAAGACAGAAACAGTAGTGAAAGTCATCTCTGAACTAGCTAGAATGACTAGGAGACTAGTAGAACAGGCTGATGAACTAGTTGATAGGTACTTAATACTAAACAAATCAAAGTTTCTAATGATCTTGTCATTGTGAGGGTTAAACTGGTCAAACTACTTAGTAGACATTTAGTTTTTCATTTCTAGGAAACTTTTGTTACTAATCAACTAATGCAGTAGTTGGTGAACTAGCCTAAGTGGGTGATAAACTGTAATGGACTAGTAATCCAAGTGTCTGACTAGTTTAGGTGATGTGTAAACGAGTTTAAGTAAACATGTCCACTAACCAGGTTGGTATCAGACTGTGGCTGCAGCAGAAATCTGGTTTAAAGGTTAAAGATAAAAGCACATAGTCGGAATTCTTTAAAGACAAAGTTTGCGAGGTCGTCAGGAAGTGACTGATATCACTCCCCGTGTTTATCTGGTGTTTACCACACACACTACTCATCAGTTACCAACACTTCTATAGACTAAACACTCAGATAGGTGGTGGTTTTATGTATTGTAAAGGTGGTAAACTGTGGGATATAAACTGCAGGGCATTGTGGGTAATGTAGTCTTTTTTAATGAGCAGTAGCTTTAAAGACTGCATTTTCTTTAAATCTCTACATTTTTCAATGGAGTTTGGCAGAAGTCAAACAGATATCTGTGACTTTGTTGCTCACAGATCACGTCTCTGTTTCTCTGTGCAGGAGTCTCTGTCTCTTACTGTCTGACTGGACCCCGGTGAGCCCCGACCACCCCAGTATGAACCCTCTAAACCAGATGAAGACTGGACTGGCCAACAACCCCCACAGGTGCACACATGGCAGAGTCTAGAAACATTTAATAAAACATTCAGAATCTATTCCCTGATAAAGTGTGTTGTGTTAAACGAGCAGTAGAAATGAATGGTAGTTAGTTACCTTTGTCAGTTTTTGTTATAAAAACCTGTGTAGAGGACTATGGAGGTGTTTTACAACAGCCTGCTATGTTAAAGGTTGTGAAACAATTAACAAGTGAAAGTTGCTCCTGAACTGGTCAAACTGGCTACCAGACCTTATACGACACTGGTATCTGTCTGATGTAAATGAACCAAGTGTTATTAGGACTGAATCAGAGGGACTAGCTCTGACAGACTAAACCATCTGAGTAAAACCATCTGAACAGTTTCACACATAATTCCTGCACATGTGATTGAGAGCTGAGTTCTGAGTTCTCCTCTGTATGTCTGCAGCGAGGGTTCGTACCCCTACGACCCCTCCAGCTGGCAGCAGCCCCCCAATCAGCCCACAGGATCCCTCTCTGTAGTAACCACCGTGTGGGGAGTGACCAATCCCTCGGCCAGCCAGGTACCACGCAGCAAACCAGACAGAACACGTGTGAAGCTGTGAATTAGTGTTAAATGTGTTTCCTGTGTGGTGAAGGTGAAGCAGGTGAATGTGGAGTGAAAACTTCAGACTGATGCTGAGGTTTGTTGGATCTTTACAACTGATCTTATGTCCCACGTGATGCAAGTGTGCGTTTCTGTTTTTCTCAGGGTCTGGGTGGAGGGGTCATGGGACCTGGAGCCAACCAAGGTGGGGGACCCATGATGCAGGGCCCCGGGGGGCCAGGCATGGCTGGCGGACCTGGAGGGTACATGGCCCAGCAGGGCTACGGAGAACCCAGCAAAGGCTACATGAGCCAGGGCATGTACGGCCGGAGCACAGGAGGCTACGGTGGAGGCCCGGGGGGGTACGCAGGGAGGTGGGTGTTTATGTGGTTTACATGAATCACAGCAAGTACGTTAGACTTTCTCCAACACAGACCTTGTGATTTACAACATGTGAAGAAGGTTCCAGGAAACAACAACTGTCCAGACGTTTGGGAGTGTTTTTGTGGCTCAGGTCCAGAGTAATCAGCCTGAGCTCCAGACGTCTCTGTTCAGTCCACTGCAACACAGAGTCCACGAACTGTGCCAGCGTGTTATAAATCACACGTTTCAGACTGATGAAAATAAGCGATTCCTTCATGTTTTCCTCTTCTCATCTAAATATGATCTGTTTTCAGTTACCCGTCTAACCCTGGAGGCTCTAGAGGTTCAGCTGACTTCACTCAGGCCGCCGCCGCTGCCGTCGCTGCTGCTGCTGCGACAGCAACCGCCACCGCTACAGCAACTGTCGCTGCAATCCAGGAGAAACAAAACCAGGAGATGAACTTTGGCCAGGTGAGGAGATGAAAATCAGAGTAAGAAGAAAGAGTCACTGTCTGAACATGTGCTGTGCGAGGTGGAGTTACACCGTAAAATCCTTATTTCATTCTTATTATCAATAACAGGAACCTCATGCATGCGTCTCGTTCAGTGTCCAGCTTTCTCTTCTCCTTTATCAGAATGTGTGAGTGTGTTTACTCAGTGAGGAGCGGTGTCATGCAGAAAGACATTTGGATCAGTTTCAACGTTTGCTGTAGTCCGGTTCACACGCTGCGTCTCCAGTTACGCACACGGGGGCGTACACTTACGGTGGATGACTGTAACAACAACAGTGTATTTCTGCCGTCGTCACCACTAAAGATAAATAAATTGTGCTGGAAGAACTTTGCTGAGTTGTGTAATCTGTCTGTGACTGTGAGAAACCACATGAACGTCTTCATCAGTTTCTGGCTTTATAATATGTTCATACAGCCTTTACCTGCTGGAGTCCCGTCGTCTCACCCATGTATGAACCCCCCAACACCAAGCAGCCCCCCAGCATTGTGTAAATCAGCCTTGACAGTCACGGAGCTGTCCATGAGTGTGACGTCCAGAGACGCCTGTGACTCACAACTAAACTGTTCTTCTGGTTCTTTTGTTGATTTTGCGTGTTTGTTTCCTAGATGGGGGGGCCAGGCTACAACAACCAGTTCATGGCTCACTCAGGCCCCCGTAGCGCTCCTGGCATGGCTCCTGGAGGCATGGGGCCCGGGCCTGGCCCTACCAGGGGTCCACCCTCGATGGGTCCAATGTATGGACCAGGCGGTGGCCCCCAGAGGGTCCCTCAGCACTCAAGCTACGGCCCCGGACCACAGCAGGGACACCTGAGGCCCCCACAAGGACTCAAACGTCCCTACAACTCAGAGGTGAGAGTCAGAGGATTGGGTGACTAATCCCTCATGATCCTCACTGTAAAGTTCTGGTTCAGCCTGTGACCAACATGAATCTGATGATTCACGTACTGCGTGTGTCACAGATACTTTGTTGTACTTTGAGTAAAATCAGGTAACGTGTGTGATGCCCCATCATTTGTCTTCAGTCGTTCCCAGGAATGTCTCCGCAGTATGGCGTCCCCGTAGGTTCCAGTGTGAACGTGATGTCGGGTCCTGGTGGTGCCGGTGGTTCGATGCCAGGTTCAGGTGGAGGGGGTCACGCTGGGCCCGGCCCGTACTCTGGACCCAACATGCAGTACCACCCAGGTGACATGTCTGCATATGTTATACAGTGTCTGTCCTTCTGTCACATCTATTGTTACGTCATCCTTTCTATTGTTATTCTGTTGACCAGCTTTAAACCGGATTCAACATGGAACCAGCTATCAGAACCTGTCCCTGTTCAGGATGGTTAGCCTAGCTTAGCACAAACCAGTTAGCTAGGCTAAGCTAATGGTGTCTGTAGTTTCCTACATTGTTTTCTGGCTGTTGGTCGATATTTCAGAGTCTCGTCTGATTCCCTGCAGGTCCTGGTCCAACCCCTCAGCGCTCTGGTTCCTCTCCCTCTTATCAGAGCCATAAGATGCCCCTACCACAGTACCCACCCTCTGGACCCCCTAACTCACAGTACTACAAGGTAAGAGTGTTGACCACTGTGAGCTGCTGTCAGAACTCTGAACCAGAACATGTGTGATGTGTATTTATTGTGTATTTTATTTGTTTGTGCAGCAGGACCAGTTTAATGGTCAGGGCAGAGGTTTAAACCCTCTGACAGCAGGTGGCGCCGCTGGTGTCTACAACAACTTCAACCAACCATCTGGGGTAAGAGGAGCAGTGCGTGTGTGTGTGTGTCTGTCTGTGTGTGTGTGTGTGTGTGTGTGTCTGTGTGTGTGTGTCTGTGTGTCTGTGTCTGTGTGTGTGTGTCTCACCCATCTCTCTCTTTCTCAGCCTGGTCGAGGGTTGCCAGGTTACCCCTCCTCCCCAGTACTCGGTAACCCCACACCCCCCATCACCCCCAGCAGCTCCATGGCTCCACCTTACATGTCGCCCGGCAGCAGTGACGTTAAGCCCCCGCCCTCTTCCTTCCTGCCAGACATCAAGCCCAACATGGCCAGCCTGGTCCCCCCTCCTCCTACAGGTACACACACGTGCAGACGAACACACAAAGAATAGAAACACTATCACCACAGGGTCATCAGGCTGCTCTCAGTGAAGCAATGGTTGCCTGTGAACCCAGAGGTTGGTGGGTTGGTTCTTGGTCAAAGACTCTTTGGTGCCTAAAAGGGGGGGGCAGCCTGTCCACAAAGAATTTCCTCAAGAGGATCAATAAATAATATAATAATATTATCTTCAGATTACTGTCTGTCTTGATGACACTTTATTGATCCTCTTGGGGAACTTGTTGGAAATAGTGAAATTATCATCAGTGAAAATATCTATCAGACTATCTTCAGTAAAAAAAAGTTTTTTATTGGTCGTTGATTGAAACGGTTATTAATTTAAAATAATTTATTGAAAAGGTATTATTAATTAATATGCTCATTGTCTGTTGAATAATCTGGTTATTGACGGTGGACAATCTGTTTATTCTGTGATGATGAATCAGATTACTGACAGTAGGGTTGTAGATGTCACAGGAAGTGTGCAGGTGTCTGACCATGCTGACTTCCTGTTAACAGGTAACCCCAGTGACGACCTGCGTCTGACCTTCCCGGTGCGAGACGGTGTCGTCCTAGAACCCTTCAGATTAGAGCACAACCTGGCCGTCAGCAACCACGTCTTCCAGCTACGAGACTCTGTCTACAAAACACTCATCATGAGGTAAACTCGAGAGGTTTTCTATCTGACCAATCATGAGCCCTTTTCAGACCCCGGATGTTGTTGTTAAGTTGACTCTTGATCATGAAGTTTGGTTATTTGCTAAACCAAACAGACCCGGCAGAACACCAGCCCAGTTAACTGTCGCCGTCACAGTACTGGAGCGGTTTTTCAGGGTCAAGGTGATCCCAGTGATGTGACCAGTAAAGCTGAGGAAAGATCAGCAGCATCAGTCCGCTTTAGATTTCAGTGGAAACTGAAGCAGAGTCAGTTTCCTACCTGAGTGAATTGAAAACAACCATCCAGTCACAGGGTAGCATGGAAATGACGGTGCTCTAGTTCAGTTGGACTTCACAGCCCGTCCTGAGTTTTTACCTTTGATACAGAATGTGGTGGTGGGACGATGCTGCATTAATCACTGACTCAGTGAGGCGTCAGATTGTGGTTACAGTAATAGTTTCAGATTAGTTTTCTTGTTGAGCTAAACATCACAAACTCAGAAAGAACCTCAGTTATTCTTCCTAATGATCCTTTTTTTATCATTGGATTTTCCCTGATAAGTTTTGTTTTATTTCCAGGCCGGACCTGGAGCTCCAGTTTAAGTGTTACCACCACGAGGACCGACAGATGAACACCAACTGGCCCGCCTCCGTCCAGGTCTGACCTCCGTCCTCGTTCCGTCTGTCTTTTTATCTGTGGTGTGGTGTTTTTACTCACCTGTCGCTCTCATGTTCAGGTGAGTGTGAACGCGAATCCTCTCACTATCGAGCGAGGCAACAACAAAACTTCCCACAAGCCTTTGTATCTGAAGAGCGTCTGTCAGCCAGGCAGGAACACCATCCAGATCACCGTCACCGCCTGCTGCTGTGTAAGAACAAACAATATGTCTCAACACACACACACACGGAATCAGACACAACAACTAAAAATCCTTCTCCTGTTTCCTGGGAAAGTTTGTGAAGCGTAGCTACTTGAATGAACGTGACGCCCTTAATCTGTCTCTGTCTCTGCAGTCTCACCTGTTTGTCCTCCAGCTGGTGCATCGTCCGTCGGTTCGTTCGGTGCTGCAGGGTCTGATGAAGAAGAGGCTGCTGCCTGCAGAGCACTGCGTCACAAAGAGTAAGTTTAAGGACTGTTCTGGGTTTTTGTAACGTGGCGGAGAAACGACTTGTCATTGTGCCTCAGATTAATCTGGTGAGTCCTGACAAAATAAAGGAGAAAAGCTGATTTTGTTAAAGGTTGATAAAAGCCTGAATTAAGACTGGTCCCAGAGTCACAGACTAGTTCCAACACCTCACACTCTGTGTTTCAGTAAAGAGGAACTTCAGCAGTGGCTCCATCCCTGGGACTCCTGGGCTAAACGGAGAGGACGGTGTGGAGCAGACGGCCATCAGGGTCTCGTTAAAGTGTCCTATCACTTTCCGCCGCATTCAGCTGCCGGCCAGAGGTCACGACTGTAGACACATACAGGTGAGAGCTTCAGAGCAAGCTGACCTGGACCAGCACTGTCCGTGGGCCTCTGTACTTAGAAGAAGTGCTCGGGTCCAACGTTTGTCAAAATAAAACTTTGGGAAACACGAATAAAGACCAGAAACAGTCAATGACGTTAACACGTTGAGGGTTTTATCTTTAACACCGTTGACAGGAAGATTTAGAGTCGACTGTTGCTCTGACTCAAAGTTACATTAATATCTCTTCATGTATTTACCGTCTGTCTCTGCTGGTTTTATGTCTTCTTGTCTAATTCTCAGTGGACGTAGATGAATTTAGTTCATGAACTAGATAAGAAGTATCATCAAACTGCAGAGACACAACATTTCTACACTGATCAGATTCATCAGCTGCTGAACTGCAGATATCGTAGGTGGTGAATCAGTGATTCCACAGATTCCTTCATTCATGTCCATTCGTCCATCTTTTATATTTTCTTTTAGTTTTTTTTATTTATTGACAGAAACTTTCATCTGTTGCTTTTTACTTAGTTTTATTCTTTGTCATAAAAATAGTTCATCGTAGATCAAACAGATCTGAGTCAGCAACTCGCTCCATGTTAAAGGTGATCATGTTCACCAGCTCAGACATCTCCACCCTGTGTATTTTACACACTGTGTCATCTCCTGACAGCACAACTCACAGACTGTTTGTGTTCTGTGCTATAATAAACTGTTGTGACCAGTTTTCACAGTGTGTTTATGTGTCTGCAGTGTTTTGACCTGGAGTCGTACCTGCAGCTCAACTGTGAGAGAGGAACGTGGAGATGTCCTGTGTGCAAGTATGAAACACACACACAGACACACACACTCAGGCTGTTTGTACATGTTTCATGCTCTGTAACGTGTTTGTTTTTGTGTCGATGCAGTAAAACCGCTCTGTTAGAAGGTCTGGAAGTGGATCAGTACATGCTGGGAATCCTCATCTATGTTCAGAAGTAAGAAACTTTATTTCTGCAGTTTGTCACGTTCGGACATTTAATTAAGTAAAATCAAACAGTGTTGATTTTCAGGACATTTCTGATTTTAACTAACAGTTATTGTAACTTGCAAGAAACAATCACACTTTTTCATACATTTTGGTTTAACTGTGTAAAACTTACATCAGCACCAAAACAAAGTAGAGTTTTATTTTAGTTTCTTTCTTTCCTTCATATTATTGAAAAAATATTTCAGAAAAGTTTAGAGCCTTTGTTCATCTTTTCAAAGCTTAAAACTGTTGTCATCTCACTCCCCCCTTCCTCCTTTTCATCAGTTCAGAGTACGAGGAGATCACCATCGACCCCGTGTGCAGCTGGAAGCCGGTTCCTGTGAAGCCTGACCTGCACGTGAAGGAGGAGTCGGACGGTCCGGTTCTGAAGCGCTGCAGGACGCTCAGCCCGAGTCACATGGTCCTCCCCAGCGTCATGGAGATGATCGCATCGCTCGGACCTGCTCCGTCCTCCTCCGCCACTGCAGCCCCCTCCTCCTCCTCCCCGATGCCCTACCCACCCCTACCTGCAGGGGCGAGCAGTAACAGCAGCAACACACCTGATTACCCTGGACCAGGTAGGGAGGGAGAAACCCGGAAACACTTCTAGAATAAAAATGATGAGAGTTACATATTATGTTACTTTATGTCAGGACAAACTGTCAGACATGTTTTCTCCAGTCAGCTGCTGAATGTATTTTATATGTTTTATGATTAAAACCTGTTCTTTAACAATCAAAGACAAATTATACACTAACTAATACGCTGCTTGTTTTCAAATCAGATGAGGGATATTATAGTATTTTACTGATACTTGTTACTGTATAAATCTGTACTCACTTTACTAAAAAACCTTTTTTTAAGAATGAACTCAATAGGCTGAAATCCACCTTTTCACCTTACAACAAAGACAGAAGTGTATTTGACGTGTTTAAGCATGTGATTAAAAACTGTAATGTGATTGCTGAATTTAGGAAAGTAAGATATTACAGACACATGTAATGTGATTACAGTGAGACGTGACTCCAAACTATACAACTTTGAGTTGGAGAAATTTTCACATTATTCCTCGAAACATCAAACTCGTGTTGTGTTTGATGTTTTAAGTGAAGTTTAAATCCAACAATTGGAAAAATTAAATTCTATTAATGTGTCTGTTTGAAATCTTTACTCAAGCTGTAAATTATAACCACATCTTCCCCCAGTGGTACAGTCTCAATTTTAAACAGCTGGACCAGTGGTTACAGTCAGTGGTCCTGAAATATTAATGCGGATTTATTTCCGAGTTTGTTTACACAACAACAACAACATGTCTCTGACAAACACAGCCACAGACGAATGTGGAGGATTTTCTCTCTGCAGCTGATTTCAAACCAACAGCTTGGTCACAGTTTGCTCCACTTTCCAGCTGCTTCTTCAGTTGGGAAAAGATGATTTGTGAGGTTTTGTAGCTTCTGTCGTCTGTTTTATTTATTTATTTATTTCTAATGACCTGAGGTCAGAGGTGACTGTCCTGTGTAATGGATGAAATGATTAACAAAACAAGATGCAATAAAACAGCAAAAGCAACAAAATGATCATTGTTGAAGATAAACCATGTAGAACCAACCAGAAACAGCAGAACATCAGTGTAGTAACCACAGTATTATACATCATTCAGTACACAGAGCCATGCAGGTCAAGCAACAATAAGAAGAACATTGTTTTCTTCTTTACATCAGGACACAGTTGTAGAATATTTTTCTGAGTTTAGAAACTGAGTTTTTTTGTTTTTGCATTCACACCATTTATGCTGCTGTCTGTTCAGACCAGTGATAAGAGACCCAGGATAGATCCATGCGGGATGCCTATTTCATTACTCACTAAAGCATGTTTGACACACAGTACATCAGATCATTGTGTAGTTCGTTTTTTGTCATAGATGTGATTTCCAGATTCAATATGAGGTAGCAAGAGTTCATACTGAACAATAGTTCATACTTTCCACAGAGACTGTAACTGTTCACCTCACAGTTTGAGGGACTGTCGACTCATTAAACAGCTTCATCTCTGTTATTAATTAGAACATAACATAACATTTTTACATGCAGCATGAACTAAACCACTTGAAAGTAAAAACTGTCGACACACAGCATTTAGCACACATGTACTTGTTGACTGAGGAAAGGTCCAATGCAACACTCGTTTTCCAGAATCTACACTACCAGTGTACCACTACCAAGAAATATTTACATAAATGTACAGAGGCCTAACTTTTGCAGACATTAGTACTGTCTTAGCAAACATTACATGTCTCATTACTCATAACATGTTTGCTAATGCAAATGTATTAATTTGAAAGGATAACTGATCATTAGAAAACCATGTTCAATGGTGGTAACACAACTGAAGACATGTATCTTTTAATGAAGAACATGGTAATTTCTATGTGTCCACACTTTTGACTGGTGGTGTATCTTTGATTTTATATGAAAAAATTGAAGCTAAAATCTGGAAAGAAAATGTCTCATAACTCTCTTAGAAAACCTCTGTTGTTGTAATGTGGGGATGTTCAGATCAGACATGGTGACTTATTGATGCGTCTCTGTCTCCACCAGCTCCGTCCTATCCCGGCCAGTCCAGCAATTTCTCAGACTTCAGTGGACCTGGGACACCAGGACTCGGAGGGGACTTCTCCTCCCCCGGTCCTCCCCCTTTGTCTTACCAGTCTGAGCTCTCCAGTGCCCTCCTCACACCTGACAAGCCTCCCCCACACCCACTGGCTGGACAGGTATGGTATCTACCATCATAATCATCATCATTTATTTGATTCATGACCTAGAGTGTTAATAACTCAAACATCCCCTGCTCTCTCTTTGTTTTTCTGTTCTTTTTTTCCTTTTGTACTTCCTCTCCTCCTTTCCGTTCTCCATCCCTCTCTCCTTTCCTTCCTACTTCTTTCCTTTTATGCTCCTTTCTCTCTTCTGTCTTTGCTTCTTTCCTTGTTCTCCTCTCCTTTCCTAACTTCTTTCATTCCCTTCTTACCCGTTTCTCCTCCCTTTAACCTTTCCCTTTTCATCTATCCTGTTCTCCTTTCTCAGATGTCGGTGTCAGGTCGTCTGGACTCCACTTCCCACGGTGCACCTCTCTCCCAGCAGCAGTCACAGGGTCTCCACAGCAACGCCCCACTCCCAGGCAACAACCAGATGATGCAGCATAGCAACCAGAATCCCCGTCTCCAAGGAGACGGCACCTTTGGGCTTGGGGGGTCTGTAGAGGTTCCAGAACCTTCACTGGATGTGAGTAGAAACCAGATTCTGCTGTGTTTTATTCATCTAGTTATCAGTAATTATAATAATAATTTTAACAGTGGCTGCAATGTATTTTGCAGCTGTCATGTATACTTTTAGTATGGCTACATACAACTATTTGCATTTAATTAACTAATGGATGTATCTTTGTTTTTATTATTATTTTATTTTCTTGTAGCCGGAACATTTAGTTTTTAAGTCTGTTATCAGACAGCCCTTGACAGTTGTGGCCTTTAATCACAGGTGTCAGAAGTTGATCTATTTAGGCCAATATATTCTCCCTGACCTTAACACCTATACCTTTTAAATAACTAAAAAGCAAATATTGAAGACAAGAATTGTATAATGTCTCATGAACCCTTTGATTTATCCAGTGACCACTGTAACTTCTTACTGACATAAAGTTGGCCATAACAGTCTGTACATTTGTGTGTCATCTAAATAGTGTAGGTGTATGTGAGCTCTGGAAGTACTCTGATCCTTTACTTAAAGCTGCAATATTCAACTTTGGTGAAACAAGTTGGCAATAATGTGAAATCAGTCCACTCCACCAGGCTCTTCAGATATTTGTAGTAGTTACAATCAGATGTGCTTTGCTTGAAGGGCAGGCCTGAATTTGAAATCCTACAGATGTAAAGTAAAAAAGAACAAGAATTTCCTAAGTATAAGTAACCAGGTCAAAATATTTTGAGAAATGTATTTAGTTGCTTTCCAACACTGGTAGCATGAACAATGAGAAAAACTGAGGACCTTGTACGGAGCCCTGTGGAACACCATAGTCAATGTAACCTATTTGTTTCTGCAGTTGCTTCCAGAGTTGACCAACCCAGATGAGTTGCTGTCCTACCTCGGGCCTCCAGACCTCCCAAACAACAATAACGACGACCTGCTGTCCCTGTTTGAGAACAACTGAACACACACTTGCACACAAATACACTCGCACACCTCCAGAGTTTAAACAGAAGACTTTACTGTAAAATACAAACTCACCATCTGCACAGGACACAGAAGACAATAAGAAGGAAACAAAAAATACAACTTTTAAGTATGAAAACCCTTTGATGTGTGACTATGAACTTGATAGTAACTTTATTTTATTGTTGTTTTTTTCTGTATTTTGAAGCTTCATCCTTCATTCCCTTTCACCACTGACAGCCTCGCTGCTCACAGGCAGCAACTATTTAACGTGACCACACCGCTGCTTTCACATGTTTTAACTACCAATTGCATTCACCATCTCTGCTGCTCCAACTATCCAACACTTTTTAGATTTCATTCCTTCCCTTCATAAAGCTCCTTCAGGGGGTTTCAGTTCATTTCTGTGAAAATGCAAAGAGAAAATCAATTAGTCTATTTTATTTTCTGAAAAGTAGTGTTATGAACATTCAACAGGATGAGGAGTAGACAGAATTTGTAGTTAGTGAGCTAAAACAGTGATATGCTCCTTCAAAACGAGAATATTTCTGGACCAAATGGGTTTAAATATAATTGTGAAGATGAGCTTTAAAGGAGCAGTCCTTCTCTGTTCAGTTTTATTCAACTGAGATGAAGACACTGAACAGGAACCGTTGGTTTTGAGAGTCCAGAACCTGTAAGAAGCTGAACCAATTCAGCATTTACACATAGCCACTTATTTGTTTTAGATATGAAATCAGTTTTATTCAGATTCTCATCGTGAATCATGTGTTGATGATTTTTAAACAAATAATCAGAAAATAGTATTTATTGTAATTTTCTGTTTCAGTTTCTTAAACTTTACTATACATGTATTATGTGGTAATAACTAGTAGAGCAACAGTTCCTTCTAAAAGTGCACTATCTTAGAGGTTATGTATCGCTTTTTTAATCAGGTCTTTATTTTCAATACATCTGAATTCTTCAGGAAGAAAAATCCATGCCATGCAGCTGATTTGTTTTGGGTCATTGTTGGTTTTGTCACTGGAGCTGAATGAATGAGCAACTTTGTCAATTCATCTTTTCAATCTTTTATTTCATAAAATAGTCAAACGAATATATCCATCGTAGTTTCACAAAGTTTCTGAGAATAATGTGGTGTCTTTAGATCAGTCCTGAAACCTGGAAGATCCCATTACATGTGATGTAAAAGCAGGAAACCTGAGACACTGAGAAGTTGGAAAGAGACTGATTCATTATTTTTAAACTTTCAATTAGTTTCTCAACTACAGCAGAGATGAGATGCTGAAGTTCAGTATCTGCTTGTGTTCTCTTAATTAAAGGAAAAAGTCACAATTTTCAAGTGTGTTTAGTACTATTTTATACTCTACATAAGCTACGATTGCTTGGAGCTACACAAAAAAAATTCTGATGAGCACTTGTGTAGCAAAATATGTTGTGTAACGTAATTAAGATGCTAATGCAAGTAATGAACTGTGATTCTACTCTTAAACTTCTGTTTACTGAGAAGAACTATTATAATAAACTGCTACATGAGAATGATTAATTTAGGTTTGTTAAACAGAAACACAAAATAACTTGTTTTAATCACATTCATGATGGATGTAGCATCTTTTTTTACTTGCTACGTGCTAGCAGTAATTTTTCATTTTTATTCTTGTCTATCAGACAGCTGATGGTCACCTGACCTTACAGGGTCTGTGAAGTGACTTTTCTGCCCCCTAGTGGATTAGAGGTGTCAATGTAACTGCTGCATCTGTGTAGCATGTGTAGAGTATGAAACAGGCCTTAAAACAACAGTCAGGTCTATATAAATGCAGAAACAGTTTTTTTGCATTGACTATTTTTTTTTCTGTTATTGGACTTTCAGAGTTTTGAAGTTCTGGTAACCTTCGTCTCTTTTTATCTGCAAAAATGTTTGCAAATATTTATTTGGACCTACTATGAGACTGAACTTCATCCAGGCTTCATCATCACAAGGATGGTGAATTTTGTCCAACGTACTGAAGGAGAATAGATCTTTTAATGGTCAGTTTGAACAGCAAGAAAAAACAGTTGAAGTGTTTGTATGAGCGTCCTACTTTCACCTGCACACTTACAGTCGACTTTCTGCAGCAGCTGATTTGTTAACTTAACCTGAACGGAAACGTGTTTACTGTAATCGTGGTTCCTCCGGTCGATTTCTCCTTTCTCCAAAGCTGTTCTGGTCACTGCATGTTGGGTTTTACTCCCATCTGTACTCGTGGTTAAGTGTAAATGTGTTAAATCACATCTGGATTTTATCAGATATGAGAAACGTGTAAATGGGGCCAAAGCTTCTGGATTCACTGAAAATGTTTAGGACAGTCTCGATCTTTTTGTCAGAAGCGTTGTTGGACTCTATAACCAGAAAGCCGGATAGCATTCATTCAACTTTTTGAGGCAACGCATTTTAATGCAACAAAGAAAAGTGAAAAAGATGTGATGAAGAAATCACCTCTGAGAAAACAGTTGTTTGGAAAGTTGCAGCTGTTTGTGTATGTGCTAATAAACCAGGATCCATCTTCATCCTCATGCTCATCTTTATCCTGTATGTTGTAAAGTGACTAGAGTCCAGACGGTTGTGGTGTCTCCATGTCCCAGTGAGTCCAGTGACTTCTGGAAAAAAATCAAACTGTACATGATCATTTGGTTTGATTCAGTAATGATGCTAATAACAATATTAATAACCTTTGTAATTTAATAAACACACACTGGAAAGACACAGAGAGACTGTGTTGCTTTAATCAAGTCTGATTTCAACATTGTTGGTGAGAGTGAAGAAACGAGGCAGAAAATCAACCTGGATATAAACACATTCACAGGCATTGTACCCGTGTTACCTCCTTTGGCTTATGGGTAATGAAGTCATATAGTAAGAAGTAAAAGTGTGCAAGTATAACAAGGAACGTGTATTTAAAGTATTAAAAGTACTCAGGAAAGTCACTGTTGTAGTGACATTTTGTTCATGCATTAAGGTGTAAACATTAAAAGTTTTCTGTTGAACTGTAAGTAATAGATTACTTGCATCAAGGAAAAAAATCTCAATGACTCATTTAATTTTTCTGTTAAACCTCACATACCTTCACTGTTTTTGTCTAGTAGTTAAAGACAACTTGTAGTTTATTTAAAAAAATATGACTTCAGTGATCAGCAACTTATTTTTAAGTGAATCTACTGATCATTTCAGATCTACGTCAATTTACTGCTGCATCTTCTGGTTTATAACTAAGCTTCTTATTTTAGAAACTCTTAAAGCTCAGACAAATGTAGTGAAGTAAAACATACAGAGTCATGACACTGAAGTGAACAATCAGGTTTAGTGCTAATACTTAAAATTCATTCTTTACAGTAGTTTCACCGCAACAGTAAACTGAACATCTTTTCTGTTTGAAAGAAACAACTTATTTTTCTTATTCTTCTCACATTTAGCACAAAGTGAACTAGAATGGAGCTCTGCAGCAGTGATGGAGAAAGTTGGCACAGCCCCCCCTCCAGCCCCGGTACAGAACATTAAATATACACCCGTGGAGCCCCCCAGTGTCCCCGAGCATCAACCAGACATCCTCAAAGGTCATGTGACCTTTTTTAAAGGTCACTGATCGATACCAGGCCCGAGCACCACCAGCACCCTTCCTGTCAGGATCTGCAGTAGGTAAAAATAAAACCTGCAGATGGATCTGGTCCAGATCAGGCTCACAGCACCGGTTACCAGGTCAAACAGGAGCCAGGACCAATGCACCTGCAGGTCCTGGACTGGTTTCAGTTTCCTCACAGTAAGGTTGTAGATTATTTCATGTAAATGTCTTAAATTTCATTTAAAACCGTGAAATATAAACTGTAGCCTGTTGCATGTTGTGGTTATAAACAGGGGGCAGAAATGAACATATTGCTCTGCTAAGACTGGTTAAATAAATATACTCATGTAAAGTAGGAGGACCTGGAAACTGTACCTAAGTATAGTACTGTAAATGTAACGCATTACTTAGTTTACCAGTAACGTTTTAAACTTTTTCCTCCAGAGAAGCGGATGGACCGCGCCCTGATCGCGTGACCGCGCACCCACATTTCCCCCATCACAGCGGGACCGCGCTTAGACTCTGAATCGGTATTGGACGCCGAAGCTGTCAATCAATATGTGGCGCGCGCTGTTCTTGGGGGTTAGTTTTTTTATTTTAATTGTTTTACCCTTACCTGCACACCGTAACCGGGCGGTGCTGCGTGTGACAAACCCTGAACACACCCAACCTCCGCCGCAGCGGCCCACGCTGATGCTCAATTCACACATGCGTTTAGCCAGAGGACTAAAAGGGAGCGTCGGCTTCTCTGGCTGCTAATTCGCTACAACGGGTGCCAATTAAATAACTCGGCGTTCCGATAGGCTTGCTGTGACTTCGCCCCGCCCATCATCGCCCTATATAAAATTAATCCACGTTCCGCCATCTTTTTCGGTTCCTTGTGGCCCGTTGTGTCTTGTCGCCGGAAAACTCCACAGTCGCCGGTTCATCCTGCTGAAATGGCCAGGCCCAGAGTCTTCTTCGATGTCGCCGCTGGTGACGTCCCCATGGGCCGCATTGTGATGGAGGTAACGGTCTCTGTGATGTAAAGTGTTTCCGGGAGTGACCACTGTCAGAGAGGCTGGTTAATAACGCCAGGCTGTGGTCAGCACCACTCCGCCGGGCCTCACCGAGCCGCCTGACTGTGGTGGTTTTACGGGTGAGGGGTAGCTCTGGGCTGCCCGGACTTAAACTCTGACCTGTGTTCATTAGCGTTTGCAGTTAGCATCACAGGAGCTGACGTTAGCCGAGCTGTCACGGACATCCGCACGGGATCGTGTGCACGTGTTTGTGGCGTCTGTCCAGCGCTGCTCGACGCAACGAGCGGACTAAACGTTAGCTTGTTAACGGCGTTAATACCGAGGTTTCGTCATTAACGGAAGCAGTAAACGTTTTTACGTTTAAACGTCTGTGAAAACGTTTAACGGTCTCCGCATAGTCCCGTGAAACGCCAACAATTGATAACGGGGTTTGTCACACGCAGCTACAGTCAGGGTCGTTTTTAGCAGCAGAACTTAATTAGCCAACATGATTTAGAGCTCGGTCACACGAAGTACCCTCACGCCGGGGGCCAAGAGAGGCCCGCGGACCTTCTACGACCCGTTAACAACCGGCTAATGGTCTCGGCTAACGCTAGCGGGACGTGGAGTCGCCGCCGTCCTTTGTTGCAGTGTTCCGGGCCTTGTTTCGCCGAAGCCCGGGAAACCTTCACATCTAAATTAAACTACTCCAACACATGCTGCTCGTTTCATTTTAATTCTATTTAAATTCGAGCTGTGTTAGAATATTTAGCGTCGGTGTAATCTACGTAGAATTACTACATGTAGCCACTAGCTCTTTGCGGGATCGAAGCTAACGGCACCGGTTCCTGTGTTCACGGTCGGGGGAGCAGTTCTGGAAAGTTCCACCGTACTGGCGCGGCCATGGGGGAGGGGAGGGCGTCTACATGGTTAAAAAATGCGGATGTAGTAAGATGGCCGGAGACACCGGGGACACCTTTCGCTTTTTGTGGCCACGATGAATAAGCACAAGGTTACATAAGCGACAGCAGCGATTATAATGGCGCCATTGATGTATTGGTTTGATTTAACGGCGGCTAGCTGCGAGCTAAAGGCGGCTAGCAGCCATTTTGTGTGCAGAGCTGTAGCAGGGCGTTCCCGGGTTCTGGAGCGAGTTCTCGGCTAAATTTGAACCCGGAGACCCTCCGGTTACACGGCACACTGCGCAGGGAGTAATTTATGGCCCCGGGAGTGTGACATTACGGTAATTAGAGCTCCCCGGAGCAGGCCTGAGATGAGTTTTTTTTTTAGTGCAGTTGAACGTTGTACAAGACAAATCGGACATGACTGCAGTAGACAGACTGCTACGTGCTGTTGGCACAAAATAGCTGTTTCTCCTACAGTTAACAAAATGTTATAGTCCGTAGTGACATTTAATTTGTCATCCTTATAGTTATTTATATTAGACACCTGTTAATGGAAGTTTTTGTTCATTCATACATTTGGCCTCAGTGTCCTGCTTTTACAGACATTACAGTTTATCACTATTAACACTCAATGTTAGGTTAGGTTGTCGACCAG
The DNA here is from genome assembly GCA_034779795.1 of Ctenopoma multispine. Taxonomy (NCBI): domain Eukaryota; kingdom Metazoa; phylum Chordata; class Actinopteri; order Anabantiformes; family Anabantidae; genus Ctenopoma; species Ctenopoma multispine. The sequence goes on from JAUYWH010000027.1 coordinate 23,735,889, forward strand.
CTGCATATAAACAATTCCAAATACTACTGAGACCAGTAGTACCAGGTTCACAGGGGACAGATCTGATGATGCTGAACAAGTGGTGTAATGAGCAGTGCCATCAGATGTCCGACTGGTCTGAGTCACTGTAGCTCGGGTTTTCTTACTGCTGAGCAGGTGGAAAGCTGCACAGCTGGTCAGCATGTCTGCCGTAGCCTCTCCCTCCACAGCCGTCTGAGCATACTTGTATGGTAGCATCACTGCAGCAGATGCTGCAGTCAGATGCTGTGCTGCAGTCCTGTTTCACCAGCACACGTTCATCACATGAACAGGTTGATTTAATGGGCCACAGCTCCAGCTCTCAGCCTAGTCGGGTGTAGTTAGTTTGCTTTGAGATGCTTGACTTGTATAGGTAAGTCAGTCTAAATCTGCAGATATGGTGGCACATGTTTAAGTTGGTAGAGTAAAGGTGACTTCTGCAGCAGGCTCTATGCACCTTTTTACACATGGACTGTAAGATGCTGTTTTTTTTTCATCTGAATAAATAAAGTTGCACAACTGGTTGGTGCTCAGCACAAAGGGCAGAGTCTAAACCTGTTCTGATTTTGGCTCAGGCTTTGGGTGGTAACTGCCTCATTGTTCATTTACCAGTTACTGATTATACAACTCTTATCTTCAGGATTTTATTTTAATCCTCAAATGAACTATTGTCCTGATGCAGTTTTTTGCTCTAGCAGGTGACAGACTGTGGGTTTGTTTTGTTTCTGCAGCTTCGTAACGACATTGTGCCCAAGACTGCTGAAAACTTCCGCGCCCTCTGCACTGGGGAGAAGGGCTTCGGCTACAAGGGCTCCGGCTTCCACCGCGTCATTCCTAAGTTTATGTGCCAGGTGAGGCTGACAAGTCTGCCGCTGTTTTGATAAGTTTTGAATCCTTTAAAAATGTGTGTAGAAGAAGACAGATGTGATGGAAGGAACTAGACTCTTAAAACTATAAGAAGAGCTGCATATTTGTCCATATTGTCCAAACTCAAAGGTTCAGTCTCAGTAACATTTTATTTTTCTCATCACACAGGGCGGTGACTTCACCAACCACAATGGAACCGGTGGAAAGTCCATCTATGGCAACAAGTTTGAGGATGAGAACTTTAAGCTGACCCACACCGGCCCTGGTATCCTGTCTATGGCCAATGCTGGGCCAAACACCAACGGGTCCCAGTTCTTCATCTGCACAGCCGAAACAACATGGTGAGAACGGACACATGTAGTTTCCTCCAGCTGCAAAGAATTCACATGCATCTTTTTTTCTTTTCCTGCAGCAGTAATGTTTGTTATTAATGATTATACATGTGAACTGTCCTGTGGGGGACGTAGACTTGGAGGGATGTTGCCCTAATCGTACAAATAGTCAAGACTTGTTAATGCTGTGTTCAGTGCGCCTTGGAGGTCAGATGTCTGAACATGTTGGATTCTGAGTACAAAGTGTTCCATAGCTCTAAAACACAGGAGGCTGAATTAATGACACTGTTGATGCATAAACACTGAATAATTGTGCAGAGAAAGTTTTCATCACAGTTGCGTTTGAGTTTTCCCGTAATGTCCTAAAGTAAACTGTCTTCAGCTTCAGTACTCTGAGTGAAGTCAGGATTGTTGGTTTTACTGCTCAGAGCTTGGTCTGATCTTAGTAGGATGTATCTGCACTGAGCTCGTCTCAATTTTGGATTCAGAATGATGCATTTACTGGACTTAATTTTAACTGGTGAAGATGTAAGAATCAAGTTTCCTGGTTATTAATGAATTATCAGTTAATATAAAGTGAAAACATAAATGTTTTTACTGCATCAAACGCAGCATAAGCTCTGGGATGATTGTGGTTTGATTATGTTTGCTGCAGGCTGGACGGGAAGCACGTGGTGTTCGGCAGCGTGGTGGAGGGCATGGATGTGGTGGAGGCCATGGAGAAACAGGGCACCTCAAGTGGGAAACCAAAAACCAAGCTCACCATCACCAACTCTGGGCAGCTCTGAGCTTCAGCACTTAACCCTTTCTGCTCCCCCTGTAGCCGCAGACCCCCCCACCCAACCCGGTCATTCAACATTCCTATTGATGGAGATTCAACCCCCCCCCCCCCCCCCATTTTTTTTAATTCAGTTCTAGTTGAAATCATGTTGTTGCATTTGTGACTTTGCCTTTCGAAGTTTCTTTTGCATTAACGTTTTTTTTTTCCACAAGGTTCCAACGGTTTTTTTGTTAAGTCAAAATGTGGAATAAGAAATAAAACGGAACGGATGCCTTGACATTTGAGACGTGTAGTTTGTCTTTGTTTGCTGGGATAAAATGAAAAGGGTTATTTCATGTGAGGATTGTCTTTCTCTCACTCTGGAAGTGACACATTTCTCCAGCCTCCAACATCTGCTCATGTTTCTGTATCTGAGCTTTGGTACCAGACCTCACATAAAACTATAGACCTGAGTTTGCATGCTGAGCTTTGTGTGGAGCAGGGAGTGAGCTGCAGGTTCTTCAGCACCTGACGGTGAGCAGAGTTTCAGTTAACTGACAGAACAAACAGGATTCACTAATGGTGAAATGTCCTGTCTCAAAACTAAAGCGGCTACATCAGTTCATAATCACATGTCTGGAGACCTCAGAGGGCTGGATCCTCAGTCCAGAGACTGATGGTTTCAGACAGAAGCTAAAAACCAGGTTCTGACGAGTGATGTGTTTAATGCTATAAGTAAAAGTACAAACAAGACGAATATCCATATAATGTATCAAAGGCAACTTTCAGTACAATAAGTCAAAGTGGTTAAAGATACCAAAGAAGGAGCTGGACTTCCTGTTCGGTTCTGTTATACCGCGCACACGGACCAGCACCTGTCACCAGCAGGTGGCGCTGTTCCTCAGACACGGGCTTCACGCAGCAGCACAGGTGGAGCTGAGGACGGTGTCACAGGTGTAGTAGATAACGAGCCTCGGTCAGGTGAGTTAACTAATGTAGGTCCTAAATGAAGCCGGAACCACTGCAACAGTCCTTTCGATTACAAAGACTAAAACCTAAAAGGTGACGTATCTACGAGCTGCTGGGGAACTGGAACAGCACGTTTTGAGTTTCTACGTCTCTGAAATATGTTTCTGTAACAAACAGGTTCCTAACAATACATCTGCATTTTACAGACGCATAAGCTAAATCCGGATCTGATCTGGGCAGAGAAGCGACTTTAGCCTAGCGACCAAACTGTGGTACTGCAGCTGCTGTGAGGTCACTACTGCGCATGCTCAGTAACTGAACAGATGTCAGTGAGAATAAAAGTAGTTACTGCGTTAGTCTTTGTGAAAAGGAAGCAGCACCTCACACGTTTGTCTCTGGTGTTTAATAGTTGGCTGGCGACAGGATAAGAACACTGCATTATAAATACAACACTAACTTGGAGTCAGGCAGCAGCAGCAGGCCCCCGGCAGCAGTAGGGGGCCCCTGGACCTGATGTTCTCCTGCGGCTCCACGTGAAGACAAAAGTTCATCTATAGCATTTTTCTACAAAGTGAAACAAGCTTAAATAAAATGTGTACAAGTCTGTCAGCAGCTCCTCTCTGCCGTCCTCCTCTTCTTCCCAGAATGCCTGGTTTTCCTCTGGGCCTGCTGCGGGCTGGGTCGACACACCCCCTGGCCCTTGTTCTTGCCGGACTCGGTCTGGCTGACGGCGGTGCAGGACAGTCCCCTGTCGCAGTCGCAGCGTCCCAGGTTCCTCTTCCGTTTAGTGGCTCCTCGCAGCAGACAGGCCTCCCCCTCCACCGGGACCCTCAGACACCGTTTACCGTTCAGGTACCGGGTACAGCACAGACCGTCCTCGCAGTCTCCGGTCCGCACGCAGGTCGACATCTCTGGAGCTGAAACACAGACATGCAGAGTTTAACCTGAGTCTCAGTCTGCTGGACTTGTCGAAGTCAAAGGTCCGTCATGCTCCTAGAAATACCCCCCCAGAGTGACAGAGACCCAGAGTCCCAGAACCACATGTGTTGTACATCTGTAGGTGATGATTTCCTTTCATTTGAGTCTTTGTAGAGGTGTTGTGTGACCTGCTGGTTGTTCAGTCTCTGTGCTCTCTTTCATTTTCATTACTTATCCTTTTCTCTTTATGGTTGTTTGAGTCTCTCTCTCGGTGTCAGTCTCCTTGTGGTCATCCTGGGCTTTTTTGTGTGTCTCCTTATTAGTTGACCCCACACAGCCTGTACTCTGGTCTAGGTGACCCCCCAACCTCTGCTCCTCCCCAGTGGACCTGACTTCATCAGGTAACTGAACATCTGTCACATGCTGTTCGTCTTTTTAACCTGCAGTCTAACACGAAGTGACTCAAGTATTACCCACATTCACCCAGCAGGTGGCGCTGTTTACCATCCACAGAGCACTCTGGGAGCAGGAGCTGTCAACTCACCTTTAGTCCTGTTGAACGTGTGGATGTGTCCGTCCGTGTCTTTCTCTGTGTGTCTGTCCGGAGCAGACGGTCTCCTCTGAGCTCTGTTACTGCAGCCTCCCCTCTGACACACAGACGGTTCACAGATCATCATCACAGTCACAACATTTCAAACTGACTACAGTACATATACACAGTGTGTACTGTGTTCAAACTGACTACAGTACATATACACAGTGTGTACTGTGTTCAAACTGACTACAGTACATATACACAGTGTGTACT
>JAUYWH010000027.1:23754157-23766143 GCA_034779795.1 Ctenopoma multispine
CACACACACACACACACACAGACACACACACACACACACACACACACAGACACACACACACACACACACACACACACCCATAGAGGCTTCAGCTCTGCTCCAGCTGCATCACTGCTGTAGACAAAAGAAAATATACTTAACCTGACTGATTTATTCATGGATGGATTACGGAAAAAAAATACACAAAACATTCAGTGTGTGTGTGTGCGTGTGTGTGTGTGTGTGTGTTCTGTCACAGTCGGAGCTCCGTTCGGCAGCGTGATGTACGACTTTGTGGGGAAGAGCGCCCCCTTCCTGATTCTGGCCTTCTTAGCTGTGTTTGATGGAGGTAAAACACACTTTGAATTTTCTAATGAAATAGTGATTTAGAGGTTATCAAACCTCAGGAATGTGCAGCTTATCACCAATGTGAAATAAGTGATTTATGACATGTTTGTGCAGTTTGGTTTTTCTGACTTGGAAGAATCGCACCAACAAACCTCACAGTTGATATGAAAACATGTTTGCATGAAGTTCATGTTTCAATCAGGCTGCACTGTAGATGTTTAGTTTTTACTTTCAAGCCGTGTGTGTAATAACAACTGTATTTAACTGCAGCTATAATTTCTGTTACTGCTGATTTAAACCTGCGACTTCATCAGGACATATTGAGATGTACAGTTTGTACTGACAGTTGTGTTTTATGTTGCAGTTTTACAGCTGTGTATCCTGCAGCCTTCAAAGATCTCTCCTGGGGTGAGTAAAACACAAAGACCCCAGCAACTGTTACTCACAAGTAGATCTGTCCATATGGTCATTTTTACACTTACTTACTTATTTACTTACTTACTTTACTTTATCTGTAAATACATTTCAGTTTTAACTAATATACAGATATTTATAAAGTTCTAATGAAACATATTATTGGAACTTTTACTTACTTTAATTCCAATTAACATTATCTTTAATTTGGTACATTTAAAAGACATTTCTCTTAATTCATTTAAACAAATTTAATTATCTAGTTATTGTTTGCATTGCAGATCTCATGTAAATCGTGTTTGTTATGTATGTTAAAAAAGCTGATTTCTGTGACTTTTGATGTTTCTGCTGGTTTCTACTGGTTTAAATCATAATCACTGGTAGCTTTAAACTGTTGTTTATGATGGTTTGAAGTTCACAGATAGTTAATGAGGTTGTTCCACATGGATCAGTATTAGGCCCACTATTTTTTTTTTTTTTACAAAAATAGTGTTTACTCTCCAGCTCAGTAATATTTTTATGCTGATGTTTTTAATAACCTTCAGACCTCCCTGTTTACTTTAAAGTCTGTTTTACTTAATCAATAGTAAGATCTGATCTAGAATTGGTTCAGTCTTGTTGACTATAAATTCAGATATACTTATTTTTTAACTAAAGTTATGTGTAAGTGAAGAACAAAGACAAAGGTTCAGGTTTAGTGTCTTACCCAAACACAGTTCAACATGTGAACTAGAGGAGCCAGAATTCAAACCAAAATTCATTCAAACACGAACAATGGTTAGTGGTTAGTTAGCTGTACCTGCCAAGCCACAGCCACCCTATAGTATTGTGAGAAAGTGGTCTGGATCATAGGATCCAATGTGATGTGATCTTGGCTCATTCATTTTGGTTCAGTAGGTTTCAGTTTGGTTTTTGAGTGACTTTTTGATTTCGTTTATGGTTTGTGTATTTCAGAGCGTGGAGGGGACTCCGTTACTGACCCTGTTGAAAGATCCTTACATCCTTATCAGTGCAGGTAAGAACCCGACTGCTTCCTCTCACCTGTTCACTAACATTTTCTTCCCCAAAGACTCAGTGAAAAAAAAGCAGCTGCTGTGTCATAAAATAGGCATTTGGAGGATGTAGCCTGAGTGGAGCTGAAGGTGGAAGGAAGGTAGAAATGGAAAGTTCCCATGATCTGTGATTACAGAGTTGGTTGTGTGAGGACTAAAAGTACTGTGTATTAAATATTAAACCGACATTCATGTTTGTTTAGGGTTAAGAAGCCACTGTATCATTAGTAGATCTGTCAAAGCTTTCTGAAAAGTTGTTTACACTATTTACATAATTATTATAAATATGACATGAACATGTGTCAAACAAGTGTCAAAGAAGCATCATCTTTGTTTTTTTCTCTGTAGGTTCTCTGTGTTTCGCCAACATGGGCGTAGCGATCCTGGAGCCGACCCTGCCCATCTGGATGATGCAGACCATGTGCTCGCCCAAATGGCAACTTGGTACGATTCAACATTGACTCCACTTTTGTTGACATCCTGCAATGTGACATGATTCAGGTTGGAAAAAGTCTCTTGTGCCAAATTTAAATTCAGTGGAAATATAGAGTTGCTTTGGATGACGAGCAGATAACAAGTAGTTGGCAGTAGTTGACCTTTGATGAATCTGTAGTTGGACCTGGGGCCAGCAAAGCCGGAGCAGGTGAGTCAGAAACAGATTGGACTGAGAGACTTGGAAAATACTCATCAAACATTATCTACACAGCTCTGAAATTTCTCCTAATTTTCATAACTGTCAAGAACGTCTACTGCAATGCTAATCGTCTATGGAATATTTCATGTGTCCTACTCACAGAGCCTTAAGCTAAATGCCATGGTTGATATTGTCGACACACCCTTAGCCACATACTCTTATCTTTAGGTGTCTACATCTGAGTTGGACCTTCTCTGACTGATTATTCAAACCAGACATTGTTATTTGCTGCTGTAAAGAACTTTACTGTCTTCAGAAATGTTTCTCCTTCTTTTCTCCCCTCATATCCTTCTCTAACAGGTGTGTGTTGTGTTACAGGTATGGCCTTCCTTCCTGCTAGTGTCTCTTACCTGATAGGAACAAACCTGTTTGGTGTCCTGGCCAACAAGATGGGACGGTCAGTGTGTGTGTGTGTGTGTGTCATGTTTCGGTTTATTATAACTATGCAAACACTGAAACAGTCACAGTTGTTCAGCTCATTTAAGAGTCACAGAGGAAGAAGTTTAATCTGCAGATTAACAGATTATCTTTTCTGGAAACTCTGAGTCCTGTTCAGACCTGATCCTGAAGGTTTTCTGGTAAACCTGCAGGTGTAAGACAGACAAAAAGACAAATAGGTGTCTCATAGGTGTCTCTGTCTCCAGGTGGCTCTGCTCCATGTTGGGGATGTTTATTGTTGGTGTCAGTCTGCTGTGTGTAAGTACAACATCCATCCATCACTTTATCTTGCATCCATCCATCCTCCAATAGTTTGTATTTCCATCGGTGTCAAGTGTCTTTAAAGATGTGTCTGTTTTCGCCACTAGCAACCAAACTTTATGTTAAAAAAGTAACTATTTAAGTAGTATTATACTTTACCTGCCATTTGTGTGGAGAGAAGTATTCAGATTATTTATGTAAAGTAAAAGTACAAATACAGCAATGTGAAATTACAGGTAAATGACTGTAAGACAAAGCTTAGTTAAATACAAGTATTATCAGCAAAAATGAATTACTGAACAGGACTGGGGCTTCAGTGTTTACATTCATTAAGTTAAAGTTCAAGTTCATTAATGTCAATGTCTAGTGGCAAACAAGGTGTATCAGCATAAAAATGTGCACTATATTGCTGTGTAGGAGAATAAAGCTTTTTGTTTACATAGTAAAAAGCAGTGGAGCTAATATAGATCCATGTGGAACACCTTCATTAACCTTCGGGGAACTCTTGGAGATAGCTGAATGCTCTCTGCCCAAAATTAAAGAGGAAGAAAGGAAAACTTCAACAGAATGAGAATGAAATGAAAAGTAAACAAATTAACAATAAAATAATAAAGAAAGATTTAAAGGTGGATAATATTGTTAAATAGTTAATAGTTCTTAATACATTTGTGGTATTTTACTCGTCATAAGATAATTATAGGAAAGAAGAAAAAACGTAATGATCTGTTTTTAGTGACGAAGACGTCCCCATATTTAATCCGAACTGCAGCTGTATACTATATAATTCTTAGTCACAACATTGCTGTTACGTTGTAGTTTTCAGTTATTGGTCTGAATTGATGCTTTGTTTTGTGAGGTCTCAGATAATTTCACCTATTTGGTTAAAGTGTAAAAAAGGTTCAGAGGTTAGTTATTGCACGGTATAACTAGTGACAACTCATACTCATCTGAAATGTGACTCGTTACTACACACTGTGACCACAAGCCAAAGCGGTTTAAACCGCAGGTTTAATCTTTATGTTTTATATGATTCTCATATTTATTTACTTTACAAATCTTAACGTGAACTTAGCTGCTGCTGTCAGATACAGTAAATATGTGATTTAGCATAAAGTGGAAACTATAAGTATCTGAATTAGAGTACAGGAAGTGACCATCACTATGACATCGCATGGTTTCTGTGTATGCTTCAGGTTCCTTTTGCCACCAGTATTTACGGTCTGATTGGACCAAACGGAGGTCTCGGCTTCGCTATCGGTGACTATCAACACACTCATTACTGAACATATTCAAAAAATCTCTCTGATATTTTATTATATGAGCTGTTTCTGTGAATGATCTGTGTCAGGTATGGTGGACTCGTCCATGATGGCCATCATGGGTTACCTGGTCGACATCCGTCACGCCTCTGTCTATGGCAGCGTCTATGCTATCGCTGATGTGGCGTTGTGTATGGGCTTTGCTATCGGTAACATACACGAATGTATACTACACAAAAATCTTTGGTTTTAATTATTACCATTTCACGTGACTTTGTACCTCTTCTCTACTGCAGTACAAGAGAGGTTTTGTACTTCTTGCTGCATTTACTGGAAGCTGTTTCAACTTTATTTGTGTTAGATGTGTGTTTTTCCTGTTCCTGAACATGATGGAAAATGTAGTCCTAATTTCAGACAAAGACAAACAAGCACTACTGATCCAACTGATCTGAGTCGGACGTGAATCTCTGATTTCTCCAGATGTTGTTATCAAATTCTCTCCCCCTTGTTTTAGGACCTTCCACAGGGGGTGCTCTGGTCCAGGCAGTGGGTTTTCCTTCTCTTATGGTGTTTATCGGGGTGATCAACATCCTTTACGCTCCACTCTGCTTCCTGCTACGTAACCCTGCTGTGCGAGAGGAGAAAATGGTAAATGTTCTTCTGAATTTGTTGTTTTGTTTAGTCGATTAATGATCAGGGAGAAGTTGGTTACTCCAGTGTTTTTTTCCTAGGGGCCAGATTCTGTCCCATCAACATGCCTGAAGGGTTGGGTTTTTCCTTTTTTGTGCAGACAGCATACCCCCTCCCAATAACATAATATCAGACCAGGTGGACTGGGTCATGTGGTTTGTCATTAGCGATAAAGACATTTCACAGCCATCGGGTGAAACAACACTAGAGTCGTGTTCAAAGTCAGAAACAAACATCAAATGTTATTGTTCTGTTTTAACTTCGGGAGTGTCACCAAGTCGTGACCCCAGCGGGACCCACTCCTCTGGACAGAGGTTGGATTCAGACCAGGTTTAGGTATCATTCAGGTATCATTCAGTCCTTTTCGTCAGTGTGGATGTGAAGCTGTTCTTAAGCTGCAGTCAGAGTGATCTAAAATAGCCTTAAAAAATCAAATCCTAACTTGTTGGAACCTGCACAAACCTCCAGTTCCAAATTAAGCCTTTAATTATGGTGGTACCCTGTGGATTTAGGAACCACTGTCCTACAACAACCAGTTCCTCCATTGACACTTTCAGCGTTGTTGTTGTGGTGGGAAAGTTGAAAACCCTCCGTCTCCGTCCTGCTGGCAGAGCTGCAAGGTTCAGCGAGGCTGCGCCATGAATGGATTCCCAAAAACTCTGTGTCAGCAACTAAATACCTGTGATGATCTGAGTTTTATAAGGAGAATTACGCTGGTAATTAAAGGAAGCACATACGCAGAGTGCAGCGACAGGTCCTGACACATCAGCAGGAAGTGTGTGTGTGTGATGTTGAAGCCAGAGTGTTTGTGTGAAGTCATTACACAGTGATTAGACTGATCACAGATCAGAAGCTGCTGCCTTCAAAGCTGCAGAGGAAACATTTCTTCTTAATAAACTCTCATTTACTCACAGATTACAGAGAGGCACAGGTACGTTTACTGAGCTGTGTGTGTTGCAGGCGATCATCGACCAGGAGTGTGTGATGCACAGGAAAAGCTACAACACACAGAAGGAGAACCGCGAGTTTCCTCTGAGTGACTACAGCGAAGAAGAGGAGACGGAGGAGTGACACGTGCGCATGTTGTTCATCTTCATCTTCAGACCTCCTGTCATCACACAGTCAGGACAGAGCAGACACTGAACCTAAACCCCTCACATGGTAAACATGTCTTTTTAACAGAGTTGTGAAATTAGAGCAAATATTTCAAGTGCTTCTAGTTCCTGCAGTAAAAATGCTGTTTATTTTTCCCAAGGACAAAGTTACACATTCACCATTATCAGACTCTCAGAGGTACAAACACAACTCGATTGCTGAAATTCTCACTGTCATTGTCCCTGGCCTTCACCTTCAAAATGTGTGTGTTAAAAATAGTTTAATCAATGATAGAAAGTCTTTTAGTGTCTGTGGCACAACATGTGGCTGGGTTTTTAACTTGCGACTGCTCTGACTAGCCTCATCTCCACTGTATTTTAGTATTTATTGATATGATCATCTGGAACCTCCTCCCCACACATCTACAGGATTGTTTATTTATACTGGAGTCATTTGATTCTGTGTCGAACAGGTGTGAAGAGGCTGTTGACGGACATTTGGAAATGAGTTACCACATCCAGAAACCCCTCTGTTACTGTAAAAGTTCATAAATCAGAACAGTTTACTCAGTGTTGATCTCAGACACTAACTCATCATTATTAGTGTTACTGGGACTGAACTGTGGTCATTTTCTATCAAATATACAAAATGCACATTCTAATAGTGAGATTGTTAACAGACGTTAGTGTTGGGATCAATGTAAACTTAGCATTCAGACGTGAGAGTAGAATGGACTACAGTGCTGTGCTGTGAGTGATTTCTGACACATCCTGGTTTGTGGAGCTGTAATAAATTAAGGGATTTGTGCAGGTGTACAGCGTTTACAAAGTCACTGATGTGACTATTTCATAAACAGTGACCTTTAACTGACCCTCTATTAAGCCCCGCTCTCTTAGCTACAGTTGCTAACGTGTTGATTTTTTTGCATTTTACTTAACTTTTCTTCAACATTCAGTCAACAACAGTTCATTAAGTTATTGGTTGATTAATATTATAATAATTATTTTTTATTTTTTAAGCAGGTATATTGACATGCATGGTAAGTAATCTGATTACTTTTTAAAAATCAAGTCATTTATTACTGTTTTCATTTAACTTCCCTAAAACACCTGTTTGAATCCCTTAGTTATTATTAGGGAGTGTGGCATTAATTCAAAAGATTTCCATCAGTCATCACTTTCTCAATCTGACACTGAAGTGTTGACATGTGAAACTGTATCTGACCTCTGACCTGTGTCACCATTAAATCCTGCTCCATCCTGGACTACACCTGTTTACCTGAGTGTGTGTGTTTGCACCTGTGCTTACACTGACAGTAGCATCCGGATGAAAATGTGTTTGTGTGTGTTCTCAGGCTTCTTATCTGCTCTTTAATTTCCTGTGACGGATCATTTCTTCGTCAGAGAAACAGACGGAAAAGTAAACCGGAAGTGGACGTCTCCTTCATAAAGAACCATGAACACTGATGTTAATAACATGATCTCTGATATCACACAGGATTAATCCTGAAGTAAATCGTCTGTTTGATGAAAGTGAATTCAGCTCAGTGTTTACTCATTATTTCCTAAAATTAAAAGATTCCATTTGTAGGTTCAGCTACATTGGCTGAAAAGTAAAAATGATTTCCACACAATCAACAACATAAACCATCAGCTAAACTTAAACCTTTAACTAACCTGAACTGTGAGATAAATTGAATCCTCAGCTAGTCTTATGATTTAAGCTAACATGGACTTTCAGATAAAATTAAGTCAGAGCTAACAGGCTTCACTTTGCTAATTGGAACACTATACAAATACCAAAACCCATTTATTTTAAATGTTTTATTTTATTTTAAACCCAAAAACCACAAACTATTACTGATCCTCTATGAATTCTCCTTAAACCTGGAACTAAGGTAACCACAAGATAACGTAAACTAACAGCTAAACAAATGCCCAGCTAGCCTAAATCCCAAGATAAACTAAACCCAAAGCTGAATTCCAGGCTAATCTTGCATTAGCTAACTAACATCCCAAACCAAAATCATTAACTGATCTAATCTCTAATTAACTATGGTAAACTTTGAGCAAAACATCTCCCAAAGCTGAATTAATCTGACTCTAACTTTAATCTGAGCTAATCTAAACCCAGAGTGAAATAAAATCCGAGCTAACCTTACAGCAGGGTTAAGAGCTTCCTTTAATCATTAGCAACCTGAAGAAACATGCTAATCTTCATTCTTTGATGAAGTTGACGTGATAACCTCAACACAATTAGATTAAATTAAGTTTTAGTGTGAGATAAACTCTAACGCTAACGTAAAACAAGTAAAACCTTTTAGCTAATCGAAATGTTAGCTAACCTGGAGAAGGTGTCACCAACTGCTTTCACTTTTTTTTTTTTACTTTTTTATTACAAGCTGAATCTTTATTCACCAGCTGTACCATCTGTAGGTTTGTATCCTGATAAATGTTTTTTACACAGCAATTTTACAAAAGTTAGCTGGCAGCTAGCATGCACAGCTAGCGCCGAGCTAAGGTTAAACTGGAAATAACTTTGAGCTGTGTGTGTGGTTAATATTTAGTCTGAGTGTTAATGACATCCTCTGACAGCCTCGGCCCACACACACAAACAGCTTCAAAACATTTCCTCCTGCTTTGAAATATGAAAACACACAGTCAGTGGATACCACACTAATCACAGTGTGTGTGTCTGTGTGTGTGTAGTCATCAAAGGTGTTTAACCCTGTGTGTTTCAGCTCTGATGTGGTCGTGTCTGTGTAAACAGGTCGGAAACACTCGGCTCCTTAACTCTGAGTCTCTGAGGCTGATTTATGCCAAACAACAGAGCAGAAGATCTGTTTTAAATGTGTATGTTGGCTTTTAATCTGCCGCTAATGTCACCACAAACACCACTAAAGTGTGTCTCTGATGTTTATTGGTCACATTTACACTCTTTGATATTACACATCTGTCCAACGTGTCTCGACATGTTGTTTACATCGTCTGAGCTGGAGCCTTTAACACCTCATCGCCTTTTCCTCTTTTTAATGAAAAAATAAATTAATATTATTAAGATGTGATCGTTCGCATATTGAGTTTTATATGTACACCACACCACAATTAGACTCCAGGGTCTAGTGGTTCCCACAGTGATGATAAGATTGACACAGACAAACATGGACAAAGAAAACTAACATGAAATATAAAAATCAAACACACACACACAGCAGGTGGAAGAAATGAAAATGAGCAAACAGTCTGTGGAACATGGTGCAGGTGAGGAAGTGAAGGAACAGCTGGAAGAAATACTGAACAGATGAAATATCAAGATTTATTATTTTACATATTTATTCCGTTTTTATGTTTTATCTTTATTGTGTTTTCACCCACTTACCTACACCCCCTTCCCCGTGTGATGACGTATGAAGGGTTGTAACGTCTGAGCTCAGTAGGAACCTTTCATGCGGAGATTGTACCCAGCCGGAAGTTGTCTGCGAACACATCGTCCCTCTCGCTAAACTGTCCGTAGGTGTTTGTCGCAGTGTGGAGAGCGTTTGAATTAAAATGAAATAAAAGTTCTTCGGGATTTTTGCATCGGGAAAAGAGACGAAGAGAAGTGACGACAGCGGCTCACTTCAGGTTAGTTTTCTCTTCGTGTTTCTGGAAGAATTTATGAACAAAATGGCGACGAAACGCAAACATTCAACGTTAAACCACAAGCACACTTTAAAAGAACATAAAACATTAATACACAATGTTGTTTTTGTTATATTTCTAAGAAGAGATGTGTCATTAAAACTGCTGTCCACCCCCTCAGAACTGAAAACTAGTACAGGTTAAGTGATAAAGCGTTAATTGCTGCAGCTGGATGGCATTGAATTAAGTGATTTTACGTTTTTTAATGTGCTTTTTCTGCCACCGAGGTTTTAGAACCAGTGAAAGACAGAAAGTAAAAAATCGTTTGAAGTAATATAATATATTACTAATATAGTATATAATATACTTAGAAGAAGTAGTAGTAGTAAAAGTATGTGATGTGTATTAGATCATGTAGTACATTGTTTACCTTTACGTTTACTATAGTACTTCATATATTACCAGAGTACACACAGATCCTGTTACTGTTTCAGGTGATTGAACCGTCACACTCCCAAACAGTTTGTTTCTAGTCATTCATTATAATAAAAAAGAAATAATAAAGGAACATTCAGCTAAATAATGTTCAGGACAGAAACACGTATGATTTAAGTTCAGTATTCTTTTTAGTTTGTCCTCTCTGCATCTTAATCATAAAATATTACATAAATATATAAATTGTATAAACTAATATTATTCTCAAATGGTAGGAGCAGAAAGTGTTTTAGTTATTTATTAAAAGTAAAAAATTCAGTTCTTGCCATTAAAATGATGATAAACATTTGTTTGATTCACTTTATTTTATTTCTCAGATATTTGTCTCTCCTCATCACGATGGAGCTCAACTCTTTACTTCATGATCTTCATCTCTGCTCCTCTTCAGAGAAGCCCCTCCCTTCTGCCCCTGTCCCTCCAATCACAGAGCTCCTATCTCAGCTGCAGGAGAAGCTGATTGGTGCGTCCTCAGCCACTGAAACCAATTCCCTGATTCGTCATGTGGAGCAGCTCTTCCGAGCAGCAGATCCTGATTGGCTGTTCTCCGCGGCGCAGGCGGAGCTGCAGGCGTCGTAC
The DNA here is from genome assembly GCA_034779795.1 of Ctenopoma multispine. Lineage (NCBI taxonomy): Eukaryota > Metazoa > Chordata > Actinopteri > Anabantiformes > Anabantidae > Ctenopoma > Ctenopoma multispine. The sequence goes on from JAUYWH010000027.1 coordinate 23,765,079, forward strand.
GTCTCTCTGATCAGCGCTCTGATTGGCTGTGCAGCTCTGCCGCGCTGCGAGGATGACTGCAGCTCTCTGCCGGCTGCAGCCTATCAGAGCGTCCCGAACCAAGCCATCCCAGTATGCTCGACCCTCAGAGCGCTGCTGGGAACTGTGGGGAAGTGGGAGAGAGGGAGCGGAGCGGGGCGGGGTCTGCTGCTGGCTGTGGCTCCACCTGTGTGTGTGTTTGCTGTGACGCATTTCCAGGTGAGTGTCAGCATCACATCTCTCTGTACTCAAACTCGAAAAAGTACTACTACTACAGGTAGAAATACCACTTTATACTATTTAATCAAGTTGTAGTACTTGTAAGTACATGGTTTAACATTTACTTTAAGTACAGAAGTACCAGTACCGCATTTAAAAAAGTTTTTTTCTGAGCATCAATCGAGTTAACAAAATAAAATTCCATGTTTTCAGGACCAGTTGTGGACCAGCTCCTCCTCCAGAACAGCAGCACAGAGCCTGCAGGAGGCGCTGCTGAGGGAGGGGGGCTGGAGGGACACCACCCACCTCCTGACAGGTAACAGGGGTCATGATGAAGAGGAGGAAGAGGTAGGGATGAGGAAGGGAATTCTGGGAGGAGTCCTGGACGTCCTGCAGCCTCAACTCACAAAGTAAGTTTACTGAAGATTAGTATTTATGTACAGTTTGAAAGTACTTGTACTTTAATATTAGACTTTAGTTCAGATGTACTTTTAGATTAATAAATAAAACATGATCAGCAAGTAAATATACATGAATGTGTGTTTCCTATTTGAAATTTTTTTCTAAGGATAAACGTAAGTACAGTAAGATTATATTTCACGCAGGAGGTAATGACAGCCGACTACGCCAGTCGGAGGTCACTAAAATTAACGATGCATCGTGTGTAACTATGCTAAAACAATGTCGGACTCTGTGGTTTTCTCTGGTCCCCTTCCTAATCTGATCAGTGATGACATGTTTAGCCACATGTCGTCATTTAATCGCTGGCTGTCTAGGTGGTGTCCCGATAATAACGTGGGCTACATAGATAACTGGAAAACGTTTTGG
>JAUYWH010000027.1:23776689-23792020 GCA_034779795.1 Ctenopoma multispine
GAAGAAAGAAGTCCAGTTGCCATGACTCAATCTTCAGACAACTTTACCTGGATGACTGAGAATCTTCACAGACTTTGTCACTTTTGTGTGTGCCTGTGTGTGTACCTGTGTTTACCTGTGTGTATTCCTGTGTGTGTACCTGTGCGTGCCTGTGTGTGCCTGTGTGTGTACCTGTGTTTACCTGTGTATACCTGTGTGTAGCTGTGCGTGCCTGTGTGTGTACCTGTGTGTGCACCTGTGTGTGCCTGTGTGTGTACCTGTGTTTACTTGTGTGTATACCTGTGTGTGCCTGTGTTTACCTGTGTGTATACCTGTGTGTGCCTGTGTGTGTACCTGTGTTTACTTGTGTGTGTACCTGTGTGTGCCTGTGTTTACCTGCGTGTGCCTGTGTGTGTACCTGTGCGTGCAGCAGCTCCACCGTGTGGTTCAGAGCTCTCAGTTGTTCCACAGTTGATTTCAGCTGTTCTGCAGTCAGTTGGTCAGAGTCGCACATGAACCTGCTGAGCTGCCGTAGTTTTCTGTTCAGGCGCCCGAGGTTCCTCTGGTGACCGTCGCTCTGTGAACGCAGCTGCAGCACGAACACAACAGTCAGTCCATCACATCTAAACATCTCTGAGCTTCTTCTTCTACTGCAGCTTTTTTTCCTGTAAACTCGTCCACACTGCAGATGTTTCCAACAAGAACAGAGACGAACGTGATCTGTAGTGAACGTCTAAAATAAACTCAGATACTTCTAATGACATATAAACACTGGACTGTTTGGACCCAACTTGCCTGTGATACCTGCTTCTGATGTCTCCTTTCACACTGATATGAGACAGTAATCAATCAGTCATTTTAACGGGGTTTCTGTTTACAAAGCAGAAATCTGTGTATCGATTAAATATTTACAGGCAGCGCCTAGAGTCTGTCAGGCTGAGTCAGAGCGGTCTGCGTGGTTCTGTGCTGCGTTTGATTTCTGCAGCTCACGTACTGTTTAAATATCGTCGGTGTGGATGTTACAGTTCTTGTGTGCTGCTTGGTACAAGAAATATGTCACAGCTTCACGTTTCATAAATACTCTCTAACAAATTGTTGATGTAAATATGTTTTTTCTGTGTCACCACAAAACAACAGGTTTGACAAACAAAGAAGAACAATTAGGATTAATTTACACTGTTCACATTACAACTGGATTAGTTTTGAACTTTTCTTAAGGACGTAGAGAAGAGAAAACCACAACACTCAGTAACAAAGCTCTGACCTGCTGCAGCAGTTTGTCTCTCTCCTGCTGGACGCCCTGAAGCTGCAGACGACTCTGCTCCAGCTGTGACTCCTGCAGCACAACAAATGTCATGAACAACGTTTCTCAGCAGCTGGTTCTGTTGACCTCAGTTCTGTATGTGAGATCAGGAAACTACCAGACTGGACTGGACTGCACTGTGGGGGACCGTGGAGGCTCAGTAGCTGCTAATACTGACCAGGTTCTGTTGGACGTGTCTGTTTCTGCTCTGAGTCCTCTGCAGTTTTCCCCTGAGTCTCTCCAGCTCCTCCTTTAGTCTGTCTGACTCTTGATCCTGCTCCACTCTGCGGGCCCCCTGGTCCTGGGCTAACTGGTCTTCCAGATGACCTATGTGGTCCCGACTATGGGCCAGCTCGGCCTGCAGTCTGGCTATCTGCTCGTCTTTGTGGTTGTGGTCCTTTTCAAGCTGCTCTCTGCTGGTCCTGGTCCGCTGGATGGTTCTGTAGAGCTGCTCGACACTTCTGGACAACAAGAGCTCAGGACCGACCAGACTGCAGAGAGACGGTCAGAGTTAGAGCCTGAAACTCAAAGGGGATACAGTCTTTCTCAGGCCTTTTTCTGGGCACTGAAACATTTAGAGACCTGCAGGCGTGTACCTTCAGTGGACTACTTCTTCCAGTCACAGAGGAATTAGCTCAAATGGTAGAGCGCTCGCTTAGCATGCGAGAGGTAGCGGGATCGATGCCCGCATTCTCCAGAAGGTTTTTAACCCTTTGTTTCTTCTGATCCTGTGTCCTTATTTCAGTGGTGTAAACAGGTTTCACCTGCAGTAACAGTCTGATTTATTATCAGATAATTCTACTTAACACAACAGCCTGTGCAGAATGTTTCCTCCTTTACAGACATGGTGTTTGTTATTTAACAGGTTCTTCAGGCCACTGATCATCAAACAACAGGAAACATAAAGCTGTATCTCACAGCACGTTACCTCTAACTCAAGACTTTTCAGGACCTGCAGACACACTGAGATATCTGCAGTCTCCAGCAGGCAGGAAATCTATCTCCCCACCCTCAGACGGGGGTGGGGGTGGGGGGGGGGGGTCTGAAACTAAATATAGAGGCAACTAGTCAGTACTGTTCAAGACCCTGTTTGCAGTTCACTGCTCCTTTAAGTCACAGGGGAATTAGCTCAAATGGTAGAGCGCTCGCTTAGCATGCGAGAGGTAGCGGGATCGATGCCCGCATTCTCCACAGGACTTTCTTTTGTCCACTGAGTGATGTGAGAACACAAACTCTCGGTCATATTGTCTGGTAGAAAATCATACAAATCTTGTCTATTTGTCTATTTATCTATCTTTGGATCTGCACTAGTACCTGTGCTTGTCCTCATCCAGCTCACTGGGTCCACTCACAACCTCCTGACGATCCAACAAGTCCACTGTAAACTGGTCCAGCTGAATTCTGGTCTGGTGTATGTGGGCTTCGGTTTCTTTATACTGGGCTTTGGCCTGGTCCAGCTGGGTCTGAAGTTTCTGGACAATCTGCTGAAGAGATAATTTTTCATCCTGCAGACAGACAGAAATCAACCCAGTGTTAAATGTGTCAGATTGTACATGCAGAGTCTGGATCTTTCAGGTTGTGGATGAAGATCTGAATCTTCTCATCATGTTCGTACATTTGTAAAGCTTTTTTCTTTCAGGAAGAGAAGAATAGGTTAGAAACCTTCTGGAGACTGTAAATAAGATTAATTATAGAGACTTTAAATAAATATATGGGCGTCACAGTGGTGTGGTGGGGGTTAGCACTGCCGTCTGCATGTGTCAGCAGGGTTTTCTCCATGAACTCTATCTCCTCCGTTGTTAAATGCAGATGGAATGAGGAAGCCTAAAAAGTCTGTCAGGTTTGCTGTGTTAAACTAATATCCACTGACCTGCAGGGTGTCGATGGTGGACTGCAGCTGAGACTCTCTGATCTCTTTCGTCTGTTTCTCTTTGTCTACAGCTGCCTGCAGAGCGTCACGCTGCAGCTACACACACACAAATATAAAGACATTAAACATCACGTGCTGTGTTGTGTCACACCGTCATGCTGCCTGTCTGCAGCAACCTGGATAAAGAACTGGACAGTAAAGAGGATTACAGAGGATTTGTTTACAGTATAGCAGCTTTAACATGAAATCTAATGCTAACATATTTGAACTGTGTTACCTGTCCCATTGTGACCTGTCGGGTTAGTTCAGCCCTCAGCTGCTGGAGCTCCGCCTCCAGCTCCATCTGCTGTTTGTTGCTCTCCACCTCTCTGTCTCTCAGATCCTCTGCCTCCATCTGTAGGACAGACAGCTCCTCCTGCTGGACAGCCATGTTCTAAAGAGAGCATCACCACACAGATGACCTACAGTCTGTACAGTCCTTGAACGCCTCACCACACAGATGACTTATAGTTGTAAATAAATATAAATAAATAAAAATAAAAAATAAATTTCCCGCCCAGTCTCTGAGCCGTACTGCGTTCAGTGTGCACAGGTGAACTCATGTTAACGGCAGTAAACGGGGGGGTTGACCTCTGACCATAAACAATGAGCACACCAACCTGTCTGTGTGTCCTGCTGGTGTCCTCCAGCTGTCTGCAGTGTCTCTGCGTCTCCTCCAGGTGCAGCTGTAGACTCTGGTTCTCAGCCTGCAGACTGTGAACCTGCTGCTTAGCACAGCGAGTCTGCAACACAATGCAACTGCTCAGAGACACACAGGAGCATGTGCAGCGAAAAGGCGGCACCTCTCCACATTAACACGCATTTGTGTTTCTAATCTACATCTATCTGTCCCTTTAATTACACAGGAGGTGAACAGTTACAGCTTTTACCTAAGTACTGTACTTTTAGTACAAGTTTCAGGTATTTTCATTTTATCTTACTACACTGCAATGTACTTTATATTCTACTACATTCATCTAACAGTTTTACTTCATGAATTAAACTGAACTCGTTCAATTTCTGCAGAAACTGACACGTGGAACAAATCATGTTTTTATCAGGAGCTCATAGAAATCTCTGTCTTACTGCAGTACGGATACTTTTTGTCCTGAAATTACATTTTACAGTATACACTTAGTATGTCAATGACTAAACTTCAAATGGTACTTTTATATTTATAGTGGAGTACTTTCAGACAACTATTAACTTGAGTATTAACCACACAGGTTAACTAGAGAAGCACCAGGGAGACATTTTACAGTAACAATCTGCTGTAACTCAGTGCAGGAATTATTATAAAGGTATTTTTATCTTAAAAAAACATTTTGGTAAGTATCAGTAATTTCTGTAACTCTGAATTCTTGATTCTTCACCTGATCTCTGAGTCCTCTCAGATACTCCTGCAGCCCACAGATAATTTCCTCCAGGTCTCTCTGCAGAGCTTCGTTTGCCAAAATCTGACCTGTGGGAGAGGGAGGAGGAAACGAGGAGGAGGAGGAGACAGGATAGAAGAGGAGCCAATCAGAGGGCTCCATACTGAGAGCTACTCTGTCATTGGTCTGTAGTGCCCTCACCGTCCGTCAACTGTTGCTCCAGCTCTTTGATCTCCTGCGTCTCCATGGCGATGCGTGACAGCATGTCGTCGAGGCGACCCTCCAGCTCGCTCTGCTTCCTGCTCATCCTGTCCAACACCTGTCTGCAGCTGGACAAGTGGGTGGTCACATGGGCCTGACAGGGAGATTACAGCCAATCAGAGCAGCTGCTGCAAACACTGCTTCCTCATTGGTCAGTTAATTCATTACAACATTAGAAAAACATTATTTCATAGAACTGTGTGATCAGAATACTATGTGATGTAACACGTCTTCTGACATCACCGTGATAAACGATTATTTACTGATCTCCATGTCTTACATACAGAGAAATTTAAATAGCAGCTCACTGTAGGAAATGACTCAGACAGTGGAGAAAACAAAGGGTTAAAAACCTTCTGGAGAATGCGGGCATCGATCCCACTACCTCTCGCATGCTAAGCGAGCGCTCTACCATTTGGGCTAATTCCCCTGCATGGTGACCCCCCTTCCCATGTTGGGTCTGGTCCTCCACAGCCCCCCCAGTAGTTCTGTGTCTGAAAACAGATCCTGGAGGAGGTGGTTCCTCTGAGGAAACATAAGCTCTGCTGCTCACATTATTCCCCTTCAAGCTGGTGAAGCAGCCGTCAGTCTGCTGCAGGCCTCATGCTGGTCTGTGTGTGCTGTGTGTGTGCACGTGAACTGTGCTGCCTGGAAGTTTCCTCTATTTCTGTAGAATTTTGACTTTTGACTTAAGACATAATCAGTTTTGGGACCCTGTTTGACGTCTTGCAGGTATTTTAGTCAATCGGAACACTTGGAGCTGTTGGTGTTGGTTTCCTGAATGATCTTCCACTGGAACTAGGAAAGGATCAGGATCAGGACTATGACTCAGTCTTTGTTGAACATGACATTTCTTCTGCTTTAACTGTTGTAAGAGAGGACTTTAGTTTCTGTTACACACCTGCTATTGGTGTGATCTTTGCTGGTCGACCAGTCCTGGGGAGGGTAACAGAGGAACTAAATGTTCTCCATCTATAGACTGTTGACTGGTGGAGTCCAAACTCACGTCTACAAACCTCCCAGAACCTGATCCAAACTTAAAATGAACTGATCATCCCAGATGTTCACATACTTTTCAATCCATCCATTATATGAACCACTTTTCCTGGAGCGACAGGTAGGAAACACCTGGACAGGTCATCAGTTTGTCACAGGGCTCATTTCATTTTCAAACACACAAACATTTCACAATAGATCATTTCTATTGTTCTTTAGATTTTTGCTGCTTTTTATTTTGTACTGTCCACTTTCTGCCGTGACAATGCAAATTTCCCACATGTGGGACTAATAAAGGATTATCTTATTTTCCACAATGAATAAATGTAAATTAATGCAGCCTAAACTTTCAAACACCACTGTGCATGAGTATACATAAGTAACATTAGTTTAAAGCTAACGGTATCTCAGTGTAAACCCACTTTAACACAGTTATTGTCCACTAAACGTGTAAAGGCAGAGTGAAGAGAGACTGTAGCTTAAACCATCATCACTGTTTGGTTGTGTAACACAGTCTAATAATTGTTGTGAGTTTGACAGTAGTTTCCCAAAGGTTTCCAAACCCCAGAGGAACAAAACGTGTTTAGCTCTGTTGTACTCACATCAGTCAGTCGAGTGTAACAGTGAGTTTCTGTCTCTCAGTCCACAGGCGGCTGCTGGGAGACATCGTCCTGCCTCCTCCTGTTCCTCTCTCTATCAGTAAACAACGCGTCTCCTCCTCCTCCTCTCTGCTCTAACAAACATTTCTTCTCTCCTCATCTCCAGCCTGTTTTCTTGTCCCTTCTCTACAAACTTCTTCCTCTCTTTGAATCAACACAGAAAATCTTTCCTCCAGCCAATCACAGATCAGAGCTGCACAATGACACGTCACACTCCATCCAATGGGGGTGAATTACTCTTAGGAAGCCCCACCCTCAGAGGCTGGGGGGGGTCTTTGAGGGGAGGGGTCAGAGCGTCTTAAAGCAACAAGGAGCTATTGCTGAAGCAGAAGCAGAAGGACTGGACATGAAGCCACATGTCACCTGAGGAACAGACTAATGGAGTGACAGTCCGCGAGGTACAGACTCACTGCTGCTGGTGTGTTTCTGCAAACGTTCCCTCGTGTTACAAAGTCCGTGAAGAAGCAGAGGAAGCACCTGAAGCTCCCACAGGACAGCAAGCTGTCGTCATTTAATGTGGGATTCAATTCTCCAGAAGGTTTCTGACCTTCTCTCCACCATCTGAACGTTGAAACACATCAGTGATGGAGCTCAAGTAAAAGTTCAAGTACTGATTTATGTTTCCTTCTTTTATTGATTCATTAATTAGTTTTGTTATATGCTGGTACCACACGGTCCACTTTACCCGGAGGAGCTGTGTGTGAAAACGACTCAGTGTTGACGCCTATAACCAGACCAACTCCAGAAAAACTAGATGATGTTTTCTTGTTTAATGGTTTGATATTCGTACAGAAAATGTAAAACACGTAGCTGCAGCTGTTACATGACACTTTCAGTGAACTGTTCGTTTAAGTCACAGGAAAACTGGGATGATCCCTTTATTCTCCTCAAGGTTTTAACCCTTTCCTCTCCTCACAGTCTAAAACTTGATCCCACACATACATACTGAAGAGGTGCAGAGTGTTTATATGTGATACAGTAGTTTGCTTTAGAAGCCACATGATTAGCAGTAAATGTTAGTACATTTAAAAGGAATCAGTCTTAAGTTATTAAACTCACATGTTGATGGTCTGTGGTGTCCAGTGTCAGTAGCTGTGTCTCCAGCTCCTCCATCTGTCTTTGTGTCTCCCTGCTCTCTTCTGTCTGTCTGTCCATCTGTCTTCTTGCTTCATCAGCTTCGTCTCTCAGCTCGTCCAGAGCAGAGAGTTCACTGAGGAGACGACACCGCACCTCCTGATGGACACAAACAAGTTAAACACACACACAGAAACACACATTTTAAATCAATCTGAACGTGTTCACATATACAGTGCTGTTCACTTTTAAATGATTCAGACATTTAATATTAAACAAAGACAAACCTGAGTTTTTATTAAAAAGCTCGATGTATAAAAATTGTTGACGTAGATAAGATCAGAGGTAAGATGTTGATCTGCACATGTGAGTCACCTTCAGTTTCTACAGTTTAATCAAACCAAAAACTTTGTTTATGGGGTTAACCTCTGTTAACTGATACCTGTTTGTAGGTTTTGGTGCCCTCGGGACTGAGGTGTTGTGCTTCTAGGTATTGTTCTATTTGATGTGTCAACTGCAGTGGCTCAACCTCAACTACAAAGAAACACACAACACAGGCATGTACACATCAACATAACAATCAGAAGACTGATAATGAAAGTTCAGTCTTCTGGGAAAATAACAACAACAAACCTCGTAAATGAAGTATGGAGATGATTTTAATTTCTTTCAGATGGACGATGAAGTGTGAGACACAACGCCAACATTTGAAGAGTCACATGTACAAAACTTTACCAAGCTGCCAGTCACACTTACACACGCATCCACTTAAGGGGCCTCTGTCATTTTTAAGCACCGTCCTTTAATTTCTGTAGCCTTCAGCTGAATCTTTTTGTTGTGCTGGGGTGATCTTTTTGTTTTCCTCCTCCTCATTAAGATGAAGACATAGTAACCAATGAGTAATCTGATAAACATATTGGGGTAAACCAAAGAGAGAGCGGGCAGTGGCAAGGATGGGATTCGAACCCACGCGTGCAGAGCACAATGAATTAGCAGTGCATCGCCTTAACCACTCGTCAGCTGGTGCCTTAATGAAAGGTACAAAGAAAATAGTTACAAAAGCTCCTCAGCGTAAACATATTGAGGAAGAACAAGTCACTGCCAGGTGTTTGGCAGACTTCCTCCTCAGGCCAGACGTCCACGACTCTTGACAGGTCGTTGTACGCGGAGGAAAGAAAAGGACAAACGCCCCGTGGAGAATGCGGGCATCGATCCCGCTACCTCTCGCATGCTAAGCGAGCGCTCTACCATTTGAGCTAATTCCCCTGCACTCCCCCAGCAGCGCGTCACACTGCATAGCACGTCCGCTCAGAGGAAATCTTACTTTTGCACCGGCTCGTCTCCGGGATCCTGGTCTCATGGCATATACAAAACAGGATGGAGAAATAATAGGAATGGGGTACACACTGAGGTACCACGGGAGCACGTGTCTACACTTGACAGGGGAGGGAAGGCTCCTCACACTCGTGGCTGACATTACTGGCCATCCCCCAACCCCCGTAACGGGGCCAGCTACCAGATTTGCACAGTAAACCAAAGAGAGCGCAGGCAGCCACGAGGATGGGACTCAAACCCACGCGTGCAGAGCACAGTGGATTAGCAGACCATCGCGTTGACCACTCGGTCACCTCGTCGGCTGCTGTCCACGGCATGCCTGGAAACACCAAGCTGAAAGAGGCCTGGCTCCCCAAGCAGCCCTGGAATGTCTGCCCTGTGGACCCCTGCTCTTTTAAGTGGCTCTTTCTTTGTATTAGAAGGAAAATTCAATAGTCTGAAGTACGAGAGAGGAGATAAGCTGAACGAGCCGGGACATAATTGTGCAATCCTCTCAGTATGCATAAACCAGTCTTTGATGTACTGTCTGTATGAAAGTGATCGTTCTCATAACACAAGCTGTGTTAGACAATAGAACAATAGAAACAATACGACCATGTGTTTTCTGTCTGTTTCATCCTGGTCTGTGATTTAATTCTGTGGTTTTAATTCACACTCCACAGACCCTTCCTCCCTTAGAGTACAGCAGAAAACTCTTACCTGCACTCTGCTGTGTTCTGTAGTTTTCTAACAGAGAGGGTGATAGCTCCATGTCAGTGTGGACGTCTGAACCGTCCTGGATCTCCAGAAAGGAGGAGGAGGCCGACAGGTGGTTTCGGGGAGTGGAGGTGAAGGTTTTCCTGATGTGTCGAGCTTTACCAATGTATGGACTCTCAGCCACAGTGTCCTCAGCACTGATGTCCTGAGGTGTGCATAAAACACTTGAATGAATGTCAACACACAAATCTATTCCACATGTTTATTTGTGGTTTATTTATTCAGTCCTCTGTGGATGATGCTCTAACAGTTACAGTCTCTACATGTTCTGTGAATCAGGACAGTTTATTACATTCTTCATAAAAATGGAGAGGAAGTGTTTGAACTACCATCTTCAGGTCTCTCCACAGACGAACTATGGGTACTACAAGCAACCACAGAACATCAGTGGGCATCTTTGTTTTCTACTGTTGATATTCGTTGGACCTTCATTAGTGAATTTTTAGCCACTAATTAGTCTGAGCTCTTTGTCTTTTATTGTGCTGAGAGGTGAAATGTTACCACAGTCTCAGGCCTCATGCACTCAGGAGCAGGTTTTCTTTAAGGACTTCTCTGACTTTAGTTGCATTCACCATGAACTCTGACCAGGTTCTCTGCCCCTGATGCCGAGAACCTCCCCATAGCATTATGCTGCCTCCACCATGTCTCTCTGTAGGGCTGGTGTTTCACAGTTACCTGTATGCTGCATGGAGGCAGGGGGCTGAGCTTGGTGTCTATCTTGTAGAAAGCCAACTCCTGCTCCAGCTCATACAGTTTGTGAAAAGCTCTGGTCAGCTCAGCTGTCGTCTTCTCCAACTGAAGACACACAGAAAAGGATTTTACTGTGAAACCGTAGCAGGATGTTGTGAGTCTAACAGCAGAAACATTACATCACAGCAAACAGAAAAGTTTCAGACATATGAGATAAATTCTAGATACAAACCAACTAAAAAACATCTTAGCTGAAACTCTGAGTTCTGTTTCATTCAGTACGTGAGGACATATTCTCTGCACTGATAATTAACACACAGGCTGAACACTGCAGAACAATCACACACACAGCTCGGAGAGTGAAGCTACCTGGGATCCTACTGCAGGAATCTGAGGGTCTGTGGGAGCTAGGAATGACGGGAAATTGAGTTTTAGTGTGATGTCAGGTTACCTGATAGACCACGCCCAGCAGAAAGACAGGAGGGCGGGGCTAGAAAAGGTGCACAGACATAGAGAGAGACAAGTGATGAAGAAAGGAAACAGAAGCCAAAGTGAAAGAAGTGTGGCCCTAAATTGTGGAGTGCTCCTTTAATGTTTCTGATGACACTGATAAGTTTCACCTGCAAGTCACATTTAAATTTAGCTCTGACAGGCTGCTTAGAGAACGAAGTCTGGACACCTCATACAGCTGCGACAAACATTTTCATTGTATGATGATTCTCCAGATCCAGGGTTCGGTCTGACTGCGATTCTTGATTCAAACATTTTGAGCATTTTCTTTTTTTTCTTTTGTGGTGCAGGGTTCTAGTTCTACAATCGCTAACAATTTGAGCCACTTCTGGGCTGTGAACGCCCGATATAGACGACCTAAACTCTGTACCTGAATTTTCAAGGTAAAATATAAGTAAAGACTCTACCTTCAGCAAAAGGGAAATGACTGAAGGAGAAGAAGAAGAAAACATGAGACATCTGGAGAACAGCTGCAGGAAATGACAGAGAAGCAAAGACAGAGGGTAAAGGTCAAACACAGGAGGTCAGAATGAGTCAAAGTGTGTCCGACCTCTGGTTAAAATGTTGACCTGTCAGTGTGTGTCCTACCAGCTGACTCTTGGTGTGTAGTTCTTGCTCCAGCAGTGTGTGTGACCGTTGTTGTGTTTGTGTTTGAGCCGTCAGCGTTTGGTATGTCTCCTCCTGCTGGTGGAGTCTAGTCACTGCAGCCTGGTGCTCCTCTTGCAGCCTGCTGAGCTCTGACTGGCTGCTGTCCACCTCCCGCTGCAGACGCTCTAACTCCTCTGATCAACAAAAACAGTTTCTGTCACATTTCAGGAGCAGGTCTCTGAGCAGCTGACACATTCACATGACTTCAAATGACTCACCAACGTTGAAGCGCTGGTAAGCGAGTTCTCTCTCCTCCTGGGTGACCGGCTGCTCGTCCAGCCTGTCCAGCGTTCTCAGGTGGTAGAGCAGGAAGAGGCGGGAGTGTGGCAGCGAGGAGGCGGGGTTTCCTGACATAGACAGCTCTGACAGGCTGCTTAGAGAACGAAGTCTGGACACCTCATATAGCTGCAGGTGTGACAAACATTTTCATTGTAACTGTAATGATTCTCCAGATCCAGGGTTCGATCTGACTGCGATTCTTGGTTCAAACTGCATTTTCTTTCTTTTTCTTTTGTGGTGCAGGGTTCTAGTTCTACAATCGCTAACAATTTGAGCCACTTCTGGGCTGTGAACGCCCGATATAGACGACCTAAACTCTGTACTGTCCCTGAACGCCTCACCTCAGCTGGAGCTAACAGGCAGCTCACGCTCCATCTTCTATATAGTGTTAATATAATAGAAGTGACAGGCCCTGGTCCTAATATTTCTGGTGGTGTTGGTGAGAATCTTTTCCCAGTACTTCCAGTTCTGTTCTGGAAAGTTGAGGATGAGAAGATGCAGTGAACTCAGTTTGTAACTGGGGCAGCAGCAGTTTTGTTCAGCTCAGGTGATTACAGGTAAACATCACACCTGCTCTGTGACATAAATATCTCAGCTCAAAGGTTCACGAACGACAGAGAAGAAAATAAACATAATGTGCCGGTGTGATGCAGTGATTGTTTCCAGACACAGTCTGTCCTGAGCTTTAAAACTCATAAGACATGAATACAGGAGAAGGCCCACGGACAGGTTGTACTCACAGAAGTGATGAGGTTGTATTGCAGGTGGAGTGTGTGCAGCGAGTGCAGTTTCTTCCCCAACCACACAGGAACATGTTCAATACTGTTGTAGGACAAGTTCAGATGCTGCAGACTGGACAAGTTCTCCAGTCCCTCAATCCTCCTGTGAACAGAAACACAAACGACACCTCTCACCACAGATGTGTGAGTCTCTACCTTACTTCTCCTCATGACAGTAAATTTACTTCTTCCAGTTTCAGCCAGCATCTCAATGACACAGTTGTTTCATCTTATCTTCCCGGAAACCCACTGATTCACACAAGCGCTGCACAATAACTCAGTGAAAGTGTACACAAATAAATTCCAGTTGACTGAGTGTGTCTCACTGGATGCTGTTGTGAGCCAGCTGTAGATCTCTCAGCTGCGTGAGGGCGCTCAGTCTCTCCATCTTCTCGATCACGTTGTGGTTCAGGTTTAAAACCTGCAGGCGCTGACAGCCGTGGAGGTTCTCTATGAACTGAAAGACACACAAAGAATCCACCAGTTACAGCCCAGCAGGAGCAGCCTGGTCAGAACGTCCTGCTTTAAGTGCAGTGAGGAGCAGGAGCAAAGTGTTTCTGACCGACAGTGATACAGGTTTAAGTCACTAAAAGCATCATTAGTTTGAGACGACACAACGACCTGAACAAGAGTCTGAAGAGTTATCTTCCCTACTTTGGAAACTGAAAATGATTTTAAAATTCCTAACGACTGAAAGAGACTCTTGGAGCAGTGAAGTATTTGAAGTACCACAGTACTGCAGTAGCAGTAGTTTAGTGTGGACACACTGACAGGAAGTTTGTTCAAACCTTAATGTGTTTGTCTCCAGCAGAAGACGACAAGTTCAGAGAACGAACCATCGCCAGAGACCGACAACCAGTCAGCTTCATCAACAACTCCTCTGTTATATACCTGATACCTGAGAAGAGGGGAGGAGAAGAGGAGACAGGAGAGGAGAAGAGGGGAGGAGAAGAGGAGACAGGAGAGGAGACAGGAGAGGAGAAGAGGGGAGGAGAAGAGGAGACAGGAGAGGAGACAGGAGAGGAGAAGAGAAGACAGGAGAGGAAAAGGTTAAACATGCAGCAGAGTCATAACATTAATGATGAGGCTTTAGTCCAGCTCTCCTCCTCTACCTCCTCTCCTCTGATGGGAGTCTGCACCTCCTCCCGCCTCCTTCTGCTCCTCCATCTGTGCAGCAGACAGCACCACCGTCTGTGGACAGAAGACAGATAAGTCCAACAGTCCAAAGGCTGAACGACTCAGCGGAGAAAGAAGGTTCAGCTTTAATATAGAGTTAAAGTAGTAATATTAGCAGTAATAGGAAAGTATTAGTAAGGTAAAAGTTCTTTAGTGTAGTTACAGTGTAGTTTTACTTTTCCTCCTGTAGAACATGTATCTGACAGTTTCACTTACTGCACAGATGGAAACAGAATCTAAATGTTAAAATCAGCCCCAAACTGTGCAGTACTACACAGTACTACACGTTACTATACAGTACTACACAGTACTACACGTTACTATACAGTACTACACAGTACTACAGAGAACTACACAGTACTACAGAGAACTACACAGTACTGCAGAGAATTACACAGTACTACAGAGCACTACACAATACTGCAGAGAATTACACAGTACTGCAGAGAATTACACAGTACTGCAGAGAATTACACAGTACTGCAGAGTTCTTCACTTTACTTTACAGATGCTTTTATCCAAAGCGACTTACAGGAGAAGACACCACCAGTTACCTTTCAGTTTCCGTTACAAACTAAGAGTCAAGATAAATAACATGCTAGGAATTAAGTGCTGGACATTTCTTTGTGTGCAGTACTCTTTACAGTACTCTTACAGAGTACTGTAAACCTTTAGTTACTGTACTTTCTGTTACTCGCCCTCACCTTGTGTACTTGTACCCCCCCGGTACACAGTGGTACTGAGCAGATGGTGTGTGACTTAGTGATAACTAGTTAACCAGGTTAGCTGGGTTGTTACCACCTGGTTAACGTTAGCTAGCTCTTTACTTAGTGTCCAGTCACTATGGAAACGTAAAACTACTAACTTAAACTCTTTAACCAGCGCTAGTTAACTTTAAAGCTGGTTAGCTAACGCTAGCTAACGTTATCTTTGCTAACGTCACGTTAGCCGCGGCGCTCCGTTTCCATGGTAACCCGCGGACACAAACCACGTTAATGACGTTAACGTTTGTTATTTAAGTTGGAAAAAGAAACAAACAAAGAAACGTGTTTCGGTTAAAAACGCGCAGGACACCGGTAACGGAACAGACCGCCAGGGTCCAGAGGAGGCTGTTGTCAGTTGCGGGACACGGTTCGGACCGGGTTACACGGCGGAGCGGCAGGTGGATGCTGCCTTCAAGGTCCTCCTACACGCTCGTTTTTTCTCATGTCATCTCATGTGACCACATTATTAGAACGTCCCGCCACAGCTGGCGCTTCTCTGAACACACAGTACACCTCCCACAGTGATCAGAAAAGACTTTATCAATAACAAACACATCGTTTTTTACATCGGTCAGTTATGCTGAATGTGGTTAAAAGGCAACATACCTGTACAAGTATTATTATTAATAATCATCAACAATTCCATTACACCACGGTTCAGATTGAAAACTGTCATGTCTTAGTTCATGAGCAGATTTCTAGAGACTGAAAGAGAAGCACAGACTCTGTAACTACGGTTTACAGTGCTGACCGTAGGTGGATATTTACAGTGCTGACCGTAGGTGGATATTTACAGTGCTGACCGTAGGTGGATATTTACAGTGCTGACCGTAGGTGGAT